>VXBI01008787.1:854761-867261 GCA_013397375.1 Toxostoma redivivum | reverse complement strand
TTTACTTAACAAGAATGGCATTTGGAAGTCAAAATCATATCCCTGAAAGATTAAAATGACTGAAGTGGCCCTTGCAACGTAGGCAAGACTCATTAATATCAATCCTTTATGTTGTATGTTCATTTAATCATGTTATTGTTACATTGGGCTACAATACCAGAGAAATTGTTCACACAATACACGAAGAGGATTCATGGAATTGCTCCTTAAGCTTTGTGTTTGAGGCCCCTTAGAAACTGACTGCAAACATAACTCCACTCAGGAGCACTAATATAGTAATACTATTTTCTCTGTGAACAGTTTATTTAATTAACAGATACCATATATTTTCTTTTGGAAAATTATTAAATACTTATATTCAAGAGAAGAAGACTCCCCAGACAGTCTGATGCCAGCCAGAATAGTTCACTTCTTATTTTATAAGAATGGAAGATAAAGGTCCCAATGGAAACCACGCTGCTTTCCAGGTTTTACATGCAGAAACAAGTCTGGAGAACTGGCCAGATTCTGCTCTGCCTGTGTGTTTGGGCACCACCATTTAGCTTGTGAAAGCACCTGCTGAGCATCCCCAGCACCCTGATGAGCTCCTAAATCAGTGAGCAGAGAGAGGCAGGGGGAGGGAGAAGAGGGATGGCTCTGGGATGGAAATGCAGCTTTAGCCCCAATAAATGTCCCAACAAACACACCACCCTGTGCAAAGCTGTGGGCAGCTCCTGCTCTGGATAAACACCACACAAACACCTCCCAGGGCCATCTGATCTCCGGGCTGCCACTCTGCATTTTGTTTTCCAGCCACATCAGAGGCATGACATCTCAAAATCAAAAAATTCTACAAGGTCTAGCCCCCACCCTCCCCCAAAAAAGCACTTCCCTACCTGATTAATACAAAGCAGATCAGTGCTTATCAGAGGAGCAGTGCTGGGTTGGAGTGGGGTGAGCTCTGCTGAGCCACAGTAAGAACAACTGCACTGGAGATGCAGCCAGCAGGATGCATGATAGAGTTCTTCACGTTTTTTATGAGAAGTTAACGAGTGGGCTTGGAACCCCTTGGTGTTTTGCATGCTTTTTTAAGATTCAAGTTGGCACTTAAGCATGTTCTTTTGAAAGAATAATATTATATGACCTCATTTGATCCTTTACAAAACACTTTTTCCTTTAAAAAAACTTCTTCTAAGCTTTTTTTTTCTTTTTTTTTTTTTGTTATAACCCATTAAAATCTGTGATTTCACTCAGATCAAGCTACGTTTTTGAAATGTAGCAATGCCCTGCTACAGAAGGAAAAGACAATGTATATGCAAAACCATTTCATTTTAATCCCACGCCCTTTTTTAACGACCAGAAATGTTGGAAATGGTGACAAAGAAGTATCCTGAGATTTCACATGCTGGGTAAAAAGGGGTAGGGTGGGGTGAACTGGGCTAAAGGAAAACTTATCAAATTGGTATTTATGGCAATATGAAAGCTATAAAGCAACTTAGTGACATGGCTTGCTTTGTAATTTCCGCTTTCTAAAAACCACAAGTGAGGTCCTTGGTGCTCTTGGAGTATGGGGAATGTGCAAATATTTAACTGTTTGTATGCTGCACATTGCAGACCTGCTAGTGTGCATTCTCCGTTTGTCTTCCTTTGTCATTTGTGTTTTGCTTTCCAGAAAGCAATGTTGTTTTTTTTTTTCTTGTACCTTTCTTCAGCTTGTAGCAAACTAGAATGCTTAGCATTTATGTTCATTCATTATTGTATTTCCCATGTAAAATTTTTTTTTTATTACATTAAGACAAGCTTATAAGCTGTTACTACATAACTTATCTTACTGTAACTCTTATTTCCTGACATTGTAATTTGTTTGTGATGTATATTGTGAGATTGTACTCTATGTTAATTTAATCAGCACAATTCACTGACATGCTGGACTGACATGCTAGCTGCTGTTTCAAATTGTAAAGTTTGTGTAGAGCTGTTGGGACAACTGAGACTCTCTTGTCAAGGTACTATGCTTTGATTCCTATAGCAACACCCTGGGTGCAGCTCTTACTGGCAAGGGCTGCTTGTTTAACAGCCACTGGCTATTAATGGGCAGGTTTTCTTTGTAGAAATTCTATATACAGTGCAGGTACCTACCTGGGCCCATGGCCGGTAATTATTTGGGCGTTTAGAGGAAAAACTAGTGTCTATTGCTGCTTTGAATATGTTTTAAAGTCTGAAAATGTAAATAGTTTATCAAAAAAAAAATCTTGTACAGTCCAGTGTAAAGTTTTTAAATGAACTTAAAGGTTGCCATCACATCTCACACTCTCCTCTTGATACAGTAAAAAGAAAAAAAAAAAAAGAAAGAAAAAAGTTTGCTAAGGATATTGATTTAAGAAAAAATCTGTTCTCAGATTAAAAAAGAGAATAGTTATTCTTAGCTCTGCTTCATTGCATAAACAGACTTCTTGGATTTTGTTGTGCAGTATTGACGTGAGGTAAATTAAATATTAAATAATCTTTCAGTGGTACTTTTAAGAGTCTTCTCCTCCTCTGCCTCAGTTATCGATGGAAAAGACAAAATTGAAAGACACTGTCCATATACAGTATGTTCTGGTGTACGTTGGCACCTTACCTACATGTTTTGGGTGGNTTTTTTTTTTTTTTTTTTTGCACAAGGTGCTTTCCTGATATGTTAAACATGTCATCCTTGGGTGATACAGTATATGCCATGATAGGGGTTTAGCCCCTCAGGGGAGTGTCTATAAGACTGCCTATTTATGCTCATTTACCTCAAGACTGTCCTCTCTACCCTTAATCTATTCACCATCACTCCATCTTTTGTACTGCTGTTGACACTTACAAATTAAAGATAAATTTTGTTTTATGAGATGTGTGTGTGACTTCTTCTATGCACCCTTTATTCCTTTTTAGTATTAAAGGCTGACCATGATGAGAAAATGCAACTAGGCCTGTTCAGCTGGCCTCCTGTAAATTTGGTGACTGAATTTTACAGCTCTTGTGTTTAGCCCATGCCTTTCCAGTCTACAAAGGCATTTATCAGCCTCTGAAATCCATTAAAAGACATGCATGATAACCAACCTAATTTGACAATACTGAATACTGTCAATTTTGTGTGCAGGAAGTGCTGTTGGTAGCAGCATAATCTCAGAAGGATTTTTAGTGAGTAGAAATGAGACAAAAACAGTTCTCATGTCTCTTCTTTCTTTGCCTTCCCCTTTTCTGCTGCACATAACTTTAATCAAACTAACCAAATTTAAACAACAACAAGCCTATCTGTAGTTGCCATACTGGCATGTCTGTAAAGTGCTGCCTTTGGTGTCTTGTGATTGGTTTCTGACTTAGCAATTAGTCATGGCTCTCACAGGAAAATAATAAATTATATTGAAGTGTACTGGACTGAAGCAGGAATGTAACAGAGCCTTTTGGTTGTACAATACATCAGATTTCAGTTGGTGCACAAACAACCCCAAAACATCCAAGAGGGACAGAATCCTTTCTTCCTTGGAGAAAGCAACATGCATGAACTTCCTAAAAATGACATTCTGCACTATGGATCTGTGTGGTGGAATTCTTCAAGGTCAGCAGTGGATGGTAATGTGGAGTCTGACCAACATGTTGTAGAGGATAAAAACACAAATATTGACTTGTGCAACTTAATCCTATTTATTCCCTCTGTTCCCCACACATGCCTGTTTCCCTGTGATTTTTCTCCTTTTTCTTACTGGAATCTGGAGCTGTACTGATCAATAACCTTGAACACACTGATGTTGACAGCTGGCTTGGTACACAAGTACAATGAAAATCAAACTGAGCAATGAAAAGCTTCCTGCAGCAGTGAGACACAAACTGTTCATGTGACATTTCTAAGATCAATTTAAAAAATAAAACAATGCACTAATTGCCACACAGGGCTGTCTCCAGGATGAGGTGGTGTGCTGGGGGCTAACCCATAATAGCAAGAGCAGCACATTTGCTTCTCCTGGTGCTGTGACAGCAGCACCTCACTGCCTTCCCTGGGCTGCTCTGGTCACCCCAAATGGTCATTTGGTCACCCCAAATTTGGTCATCTTAGCCTTCAGAAATCTGGATTATAACACAATGTGTGCCCCAGGTCACCACGAGGGAGAGGCAGCACTGAGCTGGATGAGTAATAAACAAACTCCTAAATTCCCATGGTTATTCCAGTCATCACAGGAGGGCTCTGCTGCACTGGAAGCACCAAACAAGGGACAGAACACATCAAATGTGAGAGCTGGAGGTGCCCCTGCAGCTCTGGTCCTTTCTCCTGCTCCCAGATGTTTCTTTCTGGTTGAGCACAAGCTCTGCTCAGCAGCTGCAGGTCCCTTGGGAGCCCTCAGGACTCAGTTTGGGGTTTTCAGGATTCCAAGGTGCAGCACGAGTCTGTATTGCCACTGGGATTTTCCTGTGGTGACTGACTGCTACCACAGTAGCCCAACAGCAGCAGCTCATATGGGTTGGGAGGAGGGGGAAAAAGTAGTAGCTGATTTATATCTTTAATATGTGGTTTATAATAGAAAATATGAGCTCCAGGTTGTGTCTCTGAGCAGCTAATGACCAGCTGGGTTAAGGGCCCTTCAAATTCTGCCATTGGTCATGGACTGCCAGGAAGCGTCCTTCCTGTCATCTATTATTCCCTAATTGTATCAAGACCCAGTGCAGCAGAGGACTGTTAAATCTGTGGATTAATTGGAATCTGACCCTCAGTAAGTTCTAATAATATCAAGGCCATTGCAGTTTAGCATTGGGCTCCTTGACATGACAGTCCAGAACAAAATTCTTCAGAGCTGTTCTGCTTTGTATTAATGCCTGCTGGATGACTGACACAGCAAACCATAATTGCCCTGTAGAAATCACTGTGGTCACTGGTATTAAGAGCTACTTAGGGACAATTTAATTTACTTTGACACCACAAAGTTTAAAAGCTTCTCTGCTTGTATTAAAACCTCTTGGACTTTTGGTTGGTCTTGTATTTCATCAGCAAAGGATCACTGGGTAGGAAAAAAAGGTTATTATTATAGCTTTAAATAATGCTCTTCAAATAATAAAATTACAAAAGAAAAGCACATTGATTACTTAGGTCTTTTTTTGCCACTCTTCTGGACTATCAAGATGTGTGAAGAAACCAGGCAGACATCTTAAGTTTCAAAAATGAGATGTGAACTCAAAACTTGCAAACATTAAGTGTAAAACCCCCTGACTCTTGCATTACTTCCACAACTTCCAGCTTTAATTTTATGAGTAAGGTACCTCACAGTTCAGATGCACGACCAAGCTTTCTTTTAAGTCAGGCCACAAGGATTGCATTTCCAAATCAGAAAATAGACATATTCTGTTATGATCCAAAGCCAAGCAGCAGAACCCCAGCCTGCAAGACACTACAATCACCAAGTGGAAAAATATCTCTGTCACTAAGCCCCCATAATGGCTAATAATTCCTTTCTAGCTACTGCACGTTCACAACTAATTAATCACAAATAGGTTAGAAAATTGAAAACACAGTAATTGTCTGACTGGATTAGATTCCTCCAGGCCCAGTAGGTTTATGCTCAGCAGTTGCAACAGGAGATAACAGCTAATGAGAGCATCTGAGCCTGGCCAACATCTGCATCTCCTTCTCATGTTCCTCAGCACTTAGAGTGATTGTGCTGGGCTATTAATGTGTCAGGAACACAGGCTGGAATTTTGGTGGATGAAATTACTCAGGGCAAATTAACAGGTATGTTTGCATCCCAATGAGCAGCCTTGATAAGGAGTTTTGCAACAGCCCTGTTTATTCTTTTTAATGGAAGAAAATCAGGCAGAACAGTCAGTTTGTGTTCAACTGAATTGCAAAGTTCCTTGTATGATCCAAAATACATAGGATGATAAACTTCTCTCAATTTTTGCAGGATCTGGTTAAAACTTAACAGACTTAATTCAGAAAATCTGGAGATCATAGATTTTAATGATCAAATTACTCAATCACAATGAAATATCTTTTATTCAAACATCAGGAAATCCACACTTGACTGCAGACTTAGTTAATTCCACTAGAATAGCTGCAGCTGCTGAAAAACCAAAGGCTAAGTGCTGGAGAAGGAAAACGAAATCCCCCCCAAATCCACCCAGCCACCCAAAAAGCAATTCCAGTCTTTTGCCACGTGTTGAGAGATCATGCAGGGCTTTTGGAAAAACCTCTAGGTACAAGATACCTATTTTGTGGAGTGTTACTGTAGAAACTAGAAAGTTCTGCTGGTTTTGACAACTACAATATGGGTTGAAGGAAAAAAGTGAGGAGAAGTTAGTTCTTATTTGTATCAGCTTTTCCTGTGAACAGTCTGCAGAATCCCCTTAACAATTTATGTAACACCAACTATAGGAGGGAAGCACGAGACCTCCTAGCAGCTTTAGATTATTTTAAGGAAAAAAAGGTCTTATTTCAAGGAAAATTAATAAGTATGAACATTCACATAATGTTGCTGTGCTGCAATAATCTGTGCTAAGAATGGCACCACTTCCCTTCTTCTGTGTATAGGAGTGTGAATGTGTAATAGTTCCCAAAAGATTAATGACCCTTTTATTCTGTGATAGATGGTTTAATGTTCATTTGCTGTACTTGCCATCCATCAGTTATTTAAGGTGGTCCTCTAAAATTACAAAATTATGGGGAAGTTAATATAGCTCTTAGAAATCAGCAGCTGCTCCCACCCCTGTGTGGGGAAGAGTGCTAAGCTGGTCATTGTGCCCAGTTCTTAGTGCAGCCCATGGCAGTGAAAAGATATGAAGAGTCAGAGAAAATTTGATAATTCAACTTACAACTTTAAATTTTTACCCAGTCTCCATTTTTTCCTACTTCAGCCTTTGCTGCTGAGGAATTTGTTTGGAATGTATCTGTGTACCCTCAATAAGATCCCCATGCCACCAATGCTGCAGTGTGAACAGAATAGCTGCGGCTCCTGTCCTTTGGGCTCTAGAACACAATTATTGGTGTTTGCTCAGCTGGTGCAAACACCCTGATGGGCTAAGTGCCCCCAGCTGACAGAAAAAAAACAAAGATTTTGAGATTATTCTTGTATTTTCCTCACCGTGTGGTCTAATGTTTAATGGAGGAAATAACAAATAGATCTCTGGTGTAACTGAGCAACCTCAGAGGGTGTTTGGAAAATGCTGTGATGAAGAATGTAAAGAATCACTAGGACTGTCTTTTTATAATTTGGGTGACTGGAGTTAAAAAATCTATTGTTTGGTCAATGCTTTATGGTATAAAGGATAGTGAATGATTTTAAATTACCTGGTAATTTTTTTTTAAATGCCAGGTTGTTTCTCTGAAATTCTGAGTATGTCCTGCTCCCACTGGTGTCATGAGGACAGTTCTTCAGCATTTGGCAATAAGTGCACAGGATTTTTCTGGACATATTCCTAGGGTTCATATTAGATGTTGGGTGCCTCAGACAATGACTCATAAAGCTGCCTTCCTTCATTAATCCCTCCCTGAAAATCCTTAGACTGATCATACCTAGAGACAGTTCTTTTGCAATGTTTTGATTCTTGTTCTGCCAGGAGTTTGTGACAGAATTACAAACAAAATAGATCAGACAAAATGTAGCCTTAAGATGCCCGTAAAAATCACAGGTTGTGGAGAACTTCAAATTGGTTCAGTTGTTTATTCATTTTTAATGGGGTAAAGTAGTGGATTTCCACAACAATAAGACCAGGCATGGAAACAATCTGTGTTCCCTTTTTCCCCAAACTTCAAAGACAGTGGGGTTCTGAAATGAACATAAAGCATTCTGAAATAATGAGAAGAAAAATCATGTTCTTTTTCCTTTCTGAAAATGTTATTCCCAAGTGAGGGATAAAAGTAAGCATTAAATAACTCATGTAGACAACCCCCAAATTTCCTACCTTTTCTTAAATCTTTGTGCAAAACATGCTGCATTTGGAATCCCTGAATAATCACTAAAGCTTCCTAAAGTTTTCAAATTTTCTGTCTAGGTATTTGCTTATCTTCCCTCTCACACATGCTTTTAATGTCTGAACACTTAAAATTCAGGCATGCTTTCCACCTCTCCTCATTTACCTCCAACAGCTTAACCTGCAATTTATTGTGAGGATTGCACCTATAAGTAAAACAGGATCAGACCTTAATTTGATCTGCTATTTATCCGTTGTGTTAATTGTAGCCACAGGGTTGTATTAAGAAAGTCAAAAAGTACCACTTGTAACTACAGAGTGGCTCTCACCTTTTAAATGGAAAAACACTCGTTTTCTAGAAAAAAAGAGGAAAAAGGTGGTTATGAGCTAAATGAAGAAGGCAGAAGGGTTTCTGTTTTTCCATTTTTAATGTAATTAATAGAATATTGGCACCCAAAATGTAGCTATCTGGGTGCAAGCCTGCTCCTGGCTTTTACTGCTGCTGGTGGGAACAGATGTGTAATTTCTCACACTTTTGTTTGTTTGTTTGTTTTTTTAAGCTGCAAATGGGGTTCTTGTTAGGCTAATGGATCTTGGGATATTTACTTCATATTAATCAGGAATTTCGTCTGCTTGTGTTTCTGAATGATGGATTCTTCTTATGCTTGGGGTTTTTGGGTTTATTTTCTCGAGAAAGAAGACAATAATTTACAGTATGAATAACTAAAAGAAGATTAAAAGCTTGCTAAGAGAAATTCTAGTCCTACCAAGCCACCACAGTGGTAAATTCCTGGTGCCCAGAAAGGCTTTGACTGAGGAATCTGTGTTATCTTCCATAGTGCCCACTGAAAATAAGGCACCAAGCCTGAGAATAGCAAATTAAAGGGAAAAATCCCACCTTAAATATCTTTCAGGGCAGACATGAAAATAGAGTTATATAAATTTTATATTTAGAAATTATAGGTTTAGAAGTACCTAATAGGTTTAGAAGGGATAAGTAAGGGATAGGGTGGCAGTCTCTAGGAAAGCAGGGTGCTAATGTTGGAGGTTATCTCCATTTGCCTGCTTTGGTTTGTGTGATGGGAATACATTTGATGTTTGATATAATTATGCTCTCCTTAGCCTGTCTTGTGCCAAATCAGTATCTCTCAAAGGTCTCTGATGACATTCCAAAGGAATTTTCCTGGGAGTGGAAGTTCTGCTCCTCAAGTATAACACGATATTTCTTAAGCTGAGAAATAAGTGGAGAAGAGAGTTGCAGTTGCCATTGGCTCTCACACCAAACTGGGCAAAGATATTCCTGAAGAAAATGCATTTCCAGCCCACTGCTGTCGAGGGACAGATGTAAATGGCCATTTTAAACAGCACTGAGTTTCCTGCTGGCCAAAAAAGGCCCTGACATCAAGGATGTGCTGTGTGCTATGCCTGGTGCTTGCTTTTGAGCTGGGAAGCCTGTCTGGCACTGCATTCTGTAAGGTGCCACTGCAGACTGCAGGCCACACAATGTGTGTGTTGTACTCAGGGCCCCTGGAAGGCTCTGTGTGGGTTTTCCTTTCAGAAATCACCTCCAGGTAAGTGCTGCTCCTGGGGCCGTGCTGCTGTGTCGGCACAGAGCTGCACAATGCCAGGCTGTGTTCTGCATGGCAGCCAGGGGGTCACCCTTGCTACCCTGCCTGTGCTTCAGCTCATTCCTGATTAGAGATCAGAAGGGCATTTTTGGCAAGGTTCTAACAGCAGAAATCTGAAGAAAGCTTGTATTTTGGACACAGCTTTATTTTGGACTCTAGCTCTACTTTACCTGCCTTTTTTGGACCTTGTTCTCCCTCTGAGTTTACCTAACAACAATAAAAACTTTTGTGATGTTCCTGTATTCTGACTCAGTCAATGGGATGCTTGAGCTGATTCTTGATTGGAGATCAGAAGGGGATTTTTGGCAAGGTTCTAACAGCAGAAATCTGAAAAAAACTTGCATTTTGGAGGCTTAGCTTTATTTTGGACTCTAGCTGTACTTTACCTGTCTTTTTGGACCTTGTTCTCCCTCTGCATTTACTTAACAATAAAAACTTTTGTGATGGTCCTGTATTCTGACTCAGTCAATGGGATGAGGGAGTCACCATCTGCTGCTGTTCATATTTAGAATTTATGGCCAAATTGCCATAAAATTACAGGGTGCTAATCAATTGAGTGACAATTAAGAGACATGTGACTACAAAGAGGAGAGAGACAAAAATTAATGGTTATTCCTTAACTCTGCCTACTCTTTCTATTCTGCATTCTATTTAGCTGGATGGTTTAATTTGGAATGATGTTTTTTCAATGCTTATAGCCCAAAGGTGTGTTTTTGTTTCGGTTTGTTTGTTTTTGTTTTGTTTTGTTTTTTTTAATTTATTTTTTTATTATTCGTCAAGGAAGAAAATTGGTTCCTTATGTTCCAAACATTAAGTTTCCTTAATATTTTTTTCAACATGCATAAAATTACAGATCTGTGGAGAGAATGAAATGCCACAATATAATACACACCCAAAGTCTTTATTTCTCCCCTCTGCTGCCAAACCTTCAGAAAAATCACAACATAGCATTAATACATTCATGGGTACTGGTTTTCCATGTTTGATACAAAGTAAAAATATAATGAGTGCCCAGGCATAAAAATCTGTGATGTCAGTTTGTGGGGGATAAACACAATTCTGGGGAATAAAGCCTTGAATCTGGTGCCCACAACGAGTCAGAGTGGAGGAGAGATTTGGTGTGTGAGGACTGATTTTAACAGTGCCATCCCGTGTGAGGCCAAGGAACTACACTGTGGGTTCCAGACAGTGAACCAGCACCCTTGAGAAAATTGAAAAGATGACGTAAAATTTTATAGCAGAAGCAGATTTTATGAGAGTAGTAAACGGTGCCTAACATAAACCAAAGGACAGGAAAAGGTATTATTGTATTATTCCCAGTTCATCACTCTGGACTGTGAACCTGGGCCATCACACTGTGCTTGGATAATGAGTCTTGCAAACCAAGGAGAGAGAACAGCAGGTTTGTGGACTACTGGGTGTTGGTTTTGCATCATTACAGCCAAGTGCCTTTTCTGAGTGCCAGCTGTGCAAAGAGGGTTCCCCTGACCAGCTGTTCCCAGGGAAGGGAGGAACTGGCAGTGGAGTTTGTCTCCATATCTGAGAGGAGGTGCTTAGCTATTAAAACAAGGTTGTGTTTGTGGCTCAGTAAGGCACCTACCAGTTCTACCCTGAATAAATCTGTTGTTGCACCCTGCAACTGTATTGTTCAAACTGGTTTTTCCATTCCCACTGAAATTTTTTTTCTTTCTAAATTTTCCTTCCTTCAAGCTCTCTATCCCTGCTAACCTCTCATACCCTTCATGAATCTCTTGCTGGCAGTTCTGAGCTCCCTAGTGTCATGTCGTTTCTCTCCTCCAGGATTTTTCTTGTTGTGTCTGTTTTGGTTTTGTCTTCTCATTTTTTCCTTGCAGCATTTCCTCTCTCCACCTTCACTTTGCATGGACTATATATCAGGTCAGCTAGCTGGGTGTGTACATGGAACATTTGAGAAAGCCAGAATAAGGTAGGGGAGGGTGAGGAAAAGAAATCTGTGGGCAGTTGTTTAAAGAGGGACTTGTGTTTCCAGTACCTATGAGGGGAAAAAAAAGGGCAAGAGCAAAAAAGAAGGATGGGGGAAGTAAAACATTGAGAACACTTCTAGTGAGCTCCTGCTCATTTTGAATCCTGTCAGCAGGGGATCCAGCTACAATAACAATAATTATTAGTTACCTGGTTTTATATCTATAGATTGTGACACCAGTTTACAGATAAATCTGTTGTGACTTCACCCTTCTTTCTCACAAAACAATTTGTAGAAGGAATGGGTTACCAAATATTTGAGAAGCCACTTAGAAAGTTTTTTTTTTCCCCCTCTTTTCATCAAGTTTCTCCATGCCAGCATGTGCAGTGAGTTCCTGTGCCTGGGAGTTTGCACCAAGCCCACAGCTCGAACCAGGCTGTGCATAATAAGTGCCTCTGTTATTTCCCACCAACTGAAGCTCCCAGCAGTGGATGGAAAATCAGACATCCAGCACTGCACAATAAATCTTATTGTAATTCCCTCACTTAGCATCACCGAGAATAGGCCCTGAAAAATGTGTCGTGTGTGCTTGAAATCATACTTGTGCTCCTGCCATTAAAGAGCAGGGAAAAAAAAAAAAAGCCTTGTAAAAAAGTTTCATTTACTTTTTTGTTATAAAATACTTTTTACTGGTGCCAGCTGGAAGGAAAATGACCCAGTTAGATCTCAAAATTATGATGTAGCTTTAAGTGCTATGTTTAGATTAACTGCCAAAATGTTAGTATAAAGTGGTAGGTGTTTGTGCTGCAGATAATAACTAATGTACTGTTGGTCAAGATAGGCCACTGTTCTGTTATTATTGTATGGATCTTATGACTAAACATTGGAGCAAGCCTAGTGGAACAACAATATTTTACTGTGCCTGGAATACTAGCTTTTCAGAACTTAATTGGGGTGCCAAAAACCTAATGAATCAGATGAGGAAGATGTCTTTTTTTTTTTTTTTTTTTTTTTTTTTTTTTTTGTGT
>VXBI01008787.1:804301-854735 GCA_013397375.1 Toxostoma redivivum | reverse complement strand
TCCTGTCTGCTGATAGTTCTGACTTATATTCCTTTTTCTAAAATGAATTGTATTTATCTCATGTATTTCCTGGCAAGTGCTGTCTCAAATACAATCAGATCTCCCTGATTGTCAGAGGATTATGGTCTTCTGAAGACAGTGAAAACATCTTTGGTTTCTTCTTTTTTTTCCCACTTTGCTTGTGAGACTGGGTTAAATGTGTTGTATATTTTAAAGGACCTGGCATACAAGGAAAAATCAAGGTTAAAAGCACTTCAGAACTCAAGTTGTGCTGATGTGTATGACCTTTGGGCCCAGAATTAGCTATTTTTACTCTGTTGATATAAAACATTAACCTCAGTCAAATGCTTCTTGCAAGAAATGAAAACAAAACTGTGATGTTTAAATACACAATCTAGATGTACCTACACCAGTTGCCATGAAAAAGTCAACATTTGCTAACAGACACCACATGGTGGATTCTGTGGTACTGCAGCTTTTCCCTTGGAAAGGAAGGGAAGTACCTGTGGGAGAGGAAATATCTGAAAAATCTTGAATTTACATGAGCTCCTAACCTTCTGTTGTCATCAGCCCTTGCTTGTCACTTTCCCAGCTCCCTTTTCCCCCCTGCTCTGCTCTATCCAGGCAATTATTATGGTATGATTAATTATTATGGTTAGATGATGTTCAGTAATGTTGGCTACTTGTCTTCTTGTCCCTGCCTGTGACTGCTGGGAGGAGAGGTTTGGTAAAATATTCCAGATGTTGTATTGGGTTTTTTCATGTGCATTTGGGTGTTTTTGTTTGTTTGTTTGTAGTTTGGGCTTGTTTGTTGTGTTGGTTTTTAATGAGGGAGAGATTAGGTTGAAGCAAAGCAAGAAATTCTTGTAATGATTCTTGGTCTGGTTCTGCCTTAGAGCTGAGCTGATCCTAGTGCTGTGTTTGGTTTTCATTTCCACAGCTGGGCCCATTTTCAGAAAAAGGGTGCTCACAACAACCTCTAATTCCTGATTAGTCCTGGGCTAATGGGTGGCAATGCCATCTCCACATTGCTGATGGAAGCAGCAGATTTCCAGGGAATATGTAAATTGCTGAAATTTGCTACATTTTCCAAAGCTTCATCTTGCACACTGGATTAAAAGGAAAGGATATTGCCAAACAACATACTCAAGATAAATTTTATATTCAGAATGCACACTGAGCAAGATTAACTTTCAATTTTTTTTTTCTGTTATCTATGTAAAATCTAGTGAAAAAGTTAAAAAGTTCTGCACCTATGGTAAACAATAGAGAGAGATTATTGATAGGTTAATATTTTATGCTTTATTTCAAATTAATTTAATAAGACCTGGTTTAGTGTCTGTCATTTCAGGAATGGATAGGGAACAACTGGTGATGTTCCAAGTAGGAGAAATAGTGGGTTTCAAATAATGCTATTATATTGATCTTTTTACAGCAATGCTTTCCTTAACATTCAGAATGACCAAAGATTTATGCAAACTCCTCTGGCTGCCAAATTAACAGAACAGTGGGACTCTTCACTGAGTTCTGTTATGAACAAGGCATGGTTTAAAGTGGGTATGATTAAAAATACAGGTTAAACTTCACATCTATGGTCACAGCTACTAGGACAGCTGTCCTGTAGATTAATTTGCTTTGTTAGAGAACATTTTTAGACTAAGTTTTGAGTTTTCTGAATTGGCAATGCTGTAGACAGTAGTGTTTTGAGCTCAGTAAGAACATACATCTAATGAATTTTCCTTCTCTTCTCAATCTAACATTAAATACACTTGAAGGCTTATTGCAAGTTCTCCTTGAATTCCTAGAATGAAAATGTAACATCTCAGCCTTTATCATACCAGGAAGTGATCAGTGGAATGCTCCAGAAGGAGAAAATGCCATTTATTTGCATTTGCTACTCCAATTAGAATGTTCAATAAGAAAATACTTTTAATTACAATATGGATACTAAAAATACAACACTATTTTCGAACTAAGATGTCTAAAACAGCACTTTGGAAATATAAAAGTTTTTACTACTTTTGTTGAGAGCTGTGGCTGAAATATTTTCATGGATGTCCAGCAATGCACAACACTGTACCTGCAGCTGGCACAGGGGCTGCATGGTTAGAGTGAAATTGTGTGAGGGCACTGAAGCTTTTTCCTATGGAATTTCACAGCAGAAGTGGGCCTAAAGTAGTGACTAATGCACAAACAGAGTTCTAAATACACCTTTGAACCAGTTCCAGAGACAGAATAGGATGTGAATCCCAGTCTAGCAAGCTGTGATAGAAAGGATGCAGGGGGAAAATCAACCTTTGGATTTTTGTGTTGACTGCTGAAGTCCTGATTCCCAAACTGTGAAGTCTTCCTTGTCCCTGCCGGTGTCACTTCTCAGAAGCAGGTTGGAATTCCTGCTGGCACATTTCCATCCCTGAGCTGGGTTTTTGGGTGTGTGGTTAAGTTTGGTGCAGGTTTTGTGCAGTCTTACCTGAGGGCTGGCTTTTTCATTGAAAGACTGAGGCTTTTGTGTGTTTATATTTTCTGTTTATATTTCTGAGAAAACCTCAACAATCAAAGTTCAGTGCTTTGTTTTTTTTAGTAATGTGAAACTTCTAGAGGAATGAGAAATAATAGATCTTGGGTTTGGTTTGTTTATTTGTTTTGAGGCTTTTTTTCTTGGTTTTGTTTTTGTTTTTTGTTTGTTCATTTGTTTTTGGTTTCCATTTTGGTTTGGGGGGTTTTGATATAAAGGGTATATAAGCACAAACATTTGTATTTTATTTGCCTGACAATTGTTGTAGTTTGATACTGTATTTTTTCCAAGTTTTATGGAAATTGCCAGGTCAAAACCTTACTTATTAATAGCTCTAGGTTAGCTGGGATGGGAATGGCATCCAGTTCTGCTGAGGAACAGCTGAGTATCTGAGAGTTTGAGATATGTATGTGCTTTTATTTTTCATAGTGAACGTGCAGTAACTAAAAGAGAGGTTAAGAATCCCATGAGCACAGGTACCTCTGTTGGTCAGATTCATGCTCTGGTAAATGCCACATGTTTTGCAAAACTCCTTTGTCAACAACACACAATGTTTCCATTAACTGCAGCAGGCTTAGAATCTGTACCATAAATGACAACAGTGTGAGTTCATCTCGTGTTCACAGCATATAGGATAACCAGGGCAGGGTGGGGGCAAGATCATTGAGGAAATTCAGTGTAGAGTCAGAGCTACAGCAGGATACAGCCATGGCTGCATTCCTTCTATTCTAGGGATGCAACATGTGGTTATATCCTATCAAAAGTAAAGGTTCTTCTTAATTATGTCAGCTTGTTCCTAGACAGCAAAGCAAAAAACACTGTGCCTGAACAACTTCAGCATAGTTTAAAATCTCAGGTTTGTTCCTGCCTGAAATGTCTCCAGATCCTATGTGTGTACCGTTGAACCCCATTCCAGCTTTAATGTTTATCCAGACAGGGTGAAAATTGTAATGATAATTTACCTCAACTGCTGACATGCTTGCTATCTTCACTGTTCCTCGTAATTTGCCTGGGATAATGAAATTGTATTTTGGACAGCCGATGATGTGTCAGGTTAAACACTGAAAATTGGATTTGGGCTGTGTATTGCCATGATGAGTAGAGGGATCTGTGGTCCCAGGGAGCAGCATTGCTGCTGAGGATGCTGCTTGCTCTTGTGGACGAAGCTGGCTGCTGCCTGACTGCTCCAGTGGCTGAACCTTTACACCCCACTGCAGGACCTGAGCACCCAACTGCTCATTTACAGAACTAGGAGCCTGCTCTGAATCCCCTGCCTTACATGTTTTACACACAGAGACACGTGCTGGGGATTCTGTTGGGTCCTACCAAGGGTTTCAGTTTTAGGAGGTGCGTGTTGTCATGAGTTCCATGCTGTGCTGATTAAGCCACATACTTCACTAATCAAGCTGCAAAGTTAAGTAGGTGAAATTTAATAGACTCTACTAATCAAGGTGCATTCTTTGTTGAGCAAGCTGAATATTTTAAATGTAGAGGGTTTTTATGTACTCTGTTAGCTGGCTTGGAGGCCTCTTATTGCCTACACACACGGCTAGCAAAAAGCCACCAGGAGCTGTTCCATTACTGACAATGGAAGGAATGTGAGCTTTCACTTTGATACTTGTTCCAGTGGAGCTTAAGGAAGAAGTAATCAAAATTAGCCCTAGTGAGCAAATGACACTCTTTTCCTTTGCTAAGTCTCATTGGATTACACTGGAACACATTCCTAACATAGCAGTTCCCACCAAGAGCAAGGGTATGTGTGTTCCACACAACCCCTGCACCTCCATTTGTCTACAGGTTTCTCATTGGAACATCACTGCTCTTTAAGGCCTTCTCGTGATGATTTTTGTGCTCCTTCAGATAATCTTAATTCAGTTTTAATCCTGAACTCTTTCTCCAGTGGACACCACTCACATTTTGATTGGCAAAGGCAGAAGAATGGTGGGTTTGTGTCTTCCTCTCTTTCCAGCAGCAGACAGGACATATTGGAAAATATGTGGAGCAATGGAGGCAAAAAGCTTTGGGAAGTTGAGTAGCAGCATCATTCAGCACTAAAACTGTGCAAGTTACCTGGAGCCAATGCAACAAAATTTTCTAACCAGCTTGGGAAAATAAGTGTGTCACTAAGAGGGCAAAATGAAGTAGCTAGGGGGTGAAGCTGAAGGTAAAAGAGAGGAGAAGAGAATGAATACTGTGAGCAAAAGTGATTTTCACAAATTTCTGTGCTGAATGTGGTAATAAGGATCTACAGATATCCTGTTTGTGTTGCAAGTTCACATGTTATAGCTTTGATGTTATTCTGGGTCTAATCTCGGGGTGAATTCTTTCTCTGTTTGCAGAATGCTGATGGATTCATTGCACCCATTGCAGGGAAAAGCAGATTCCTTTGGTCTGAGTTAAGCCTTCTGCCATTTTGTTTGCTTCACCTTGTGAATTTTAACACAGGAACACTTGTAGCTAACAGTGTGTAGTGGCACCCTTCTCAGGAAAGATTTTTGTCTGTGTGTTTCAGCAGCCTAAATAGTGGCATGTGAAAAATATTGGCTGGTTTTAAAAATTACTTGCTCTTCCTGGTGTCCATATGGAAGTAAGTTAAGGAAAAGTAAAATTCCCAGCCAGTAAAGGCTTCTGAGCATAAAAAAAGAAAAAGAGAACTAAGATGGGTGTGCAAACACACCTCCTTGCAGGTGACTCCAATGTGGAGGGCTACTGGAAAGAAAGAAGTTGTGCAGAATTATTATTCAATTATTTTGAAAATATCTTGTGCTTTGTTCATTCTACATAGGGTGCAACCCACTCAGCTTCAATTTGCCAACTTGTTTTATATTCTTATATTTATGCCTGTTAGTTTTTGACTTATATGCTTTGGATCTCACCACTAATTTGGTCTTAAAGCCATCAGTAATTGAGTAAATGACTTTTTTTTTTTCTGGTTGATTATTGTCTCAAGGGCCATAGCGCTATCATGCTTTTTGGTTCACAATGATTACTGAACATTATCTTCTTGTCATATTTTATCTAATCTTTATCCCTCTGGTGGGGTATATGCAGGGAGAGATGAGGCATGTGCAATTGTAAGGAAGGTGTAACTGCAGCTTCTAAACACTTGGTTAATATCTGCTGTCAAACTGGTGACTTTCCAGGCTATCGACACAACGGTTTCCAGACACAGAAAATGTTGCAGTTTGTTTGTCATCTGAATTATTGAGATGTCCTCTGCTTTACAGGGAATCAGTAAAATACCGTATTACACTTAGTAGGAACAACCAAGTGACATAAATTATTAAAATTAAATTGTACTTGTGAATGTAAGCAAGCAGAAGGCAGCACAAAGCAATGGCTGTGGTGTACTGGGTTTTGGGGGGGTTCTTGGTGGGGGTTGGTGCCTCTTTGTTTGTTTGTTTTTTCTTTGTTCACCAAATGATTTGCTCAGATTAGGATTCAATGTTACTGAAAAAGAATTAGTTCTATTGTAACTTTAAAATTTTGATTGATGAACTCTGTAGAGTAAGGACTATTTTGGTATGTACAACACAGGTGTTCATGGTATACACCATAGAGATCTGGTCCAAAACTGGATTTTATTGTTCAACAGATATTAGATACAAGTGGATCAATTACATAAGACAATTAAACACAGATGTAACTTTATAACTTGTTTCTCTTTTAGGCTTTCAAAGCAGGAATTTCTGTTGTGAGAATTAAATTTTTTTTAGAGACCAAATGCTTGTGTGTGAGAATTTTGCTTGAAAACTGTTGGAAGTAGAGTTTGACTGCTGGGATGCTTCATGAGTTCAAACTGCAAAGGGCAAACATGTCCATGGCATGCCACACAGTGTCAGTGTAAAGCCTCAAAGGGTAAATTCCACAAGATGTAAATTCCACTCAGTAGCGCGCAGGTTGATTACCGCTCAACATCTACATAGGCTCTTTAATTAAGACTAAAGGTCAATAGGTTAAATAAGTAACTTAATCAGAAAATTATGCAGAAGTGCCACAAATCAAATGCATTAGTCAGCCCTTGAGATCGATAGGGTATGCAAATCGATCAGCAGAGTATATACTGTGGGACTTCAAGTACCGAAACATGCAGCGTGATACTGCAAACACAATAGCTCATCGTTTGTCTCCCTTGACAGCTCAGCAGTTATTTAGTTATTTAGTTATTTCTCAGTTGCAGCTCTGCTGTGCCGTGCACAGTGTTGGATTCCCAGGTTCCAGCTCATCCTGAGCCTGGTGCAAAGCTCTGAGTGAAGCTGGGGTTTGGATGGGTAAGGGAGGGGTTTCAAGGCATGTGTGGTGGTGTATTGGTGAATTATAACCACCAAGGCTGGGTAAGGGGCAGGGAAGGCAACAAGGCTTCTTTAGCTGGGAAGGAAGGGTGTAGGCCCTCTGGAATCCCAGAGGAGCAGGGTCCTAAACCTCCTCTCTGCTGTGGTTCGCTTGGCTCTAGGAAGACTCGAGTGATTTACGGCTTCCTCGTTCTCCCCGTGCCAGCCCTGAGCTCAGCACAGGACACAGAGCTGCTTTCTCCTGGGGCAGCTGGGCCAGGCCAAAGTGCAGGCTGTTCCAGCCACAAGCTTCCCCCTGTCCCTGTTTGTTTGACAGGACGTGGGGAGCCAGGACCAAATGTTCAGCATGTGCAAGGAGAACTCCTGGCACCTCTGCAGACCTGTGTCCAGACCCAGGCACTTTCTCTTGGACTTCCTTTGCTATTTCCTGGAGTCTTGTTCTACCCCCATTAAAGACTGTTGTGTCTAAGAGCCCAGACCATTATTATTGCTGTCTTATTGCAGAAGGAGGCCACTGCAACTGTTTAGAGGGATGTCCAGGTTCAGTAAAACCTACACTGTTTGCAAGGGTTGTTGATCAGAACCAATCAATGAATGATTGGAAATGCATTCCATAATGAGATGTTTGTAAGTGATAGATTTCCAAACAGTGGGAGCAACTTTTACCACCTGGTGGGATGCAGTGTGGTTTCAGTGTAAAGAAATGTTTTCAAGTCAGGAATACACTGAGATCAGATGTTCAGCACCTCTTCAGAGCAGCAGGAAATTCAGCACATCGGAAAAGAAGCCACCAACACACCAGCCCCAGGGAGGGGAATGATCTGACTGTGCTCACAGCAAACGTGCAGATCCACTGTCTTTGGTTGGAACTGTGATCACGCAGTGTAGTCTTTTTTAACTCTTCCATATAGTTTCTGAAAGTAGACAGAGTGGTTGTGGCAATAAGGCAATGGGAAATCCCCCCTCCTGTAATCATACTGTGATGGGCTCCTTGGAAAAGGAGCTGGGATTTCCCTTCCACAGACATAAAAGTAATTGGTGTTTAGCAGTGGAAGTGCCAAGTGGCATTTTATTGTGTTTGTCTTCTCCTTCCACTTCTTTTGTTTGACTGAAAAAGTCATGGCTGAATGTATCTGAGCTGAGCATTGCTACTGAGGCACTTCATGGGAGAATACAACTCAGCAATACAATAGTACTGAGAAAGAGGGTGTTGGAACTATTTCTTTTTTAAAAAACAACTTTACTCCTGATTTACAGAAAGTAAATATTTCTGTCTTTTTTCCCATTTCTGTTTTTTTTTCAGCACTTTATTTTATTTGTTTTCTGATTATGTGGTATGTTATATAGCTGCTATTTTGTCTATCATTTGTTTAAATTATTGTTTAACTAGGTAGAATAATTTCTGAGACTATTTTGGCAAGTTCTCACCTAAGTTTGTTTCAAGAAATCCTGGCTTAAAATTCTGTTTCAAGCTGTAGGCTACTTCTGTATTTATAGTAAGATTTCTACTTAGTGAGTTAATCATGTTATCACATTGTACCAGCATTAATCATGTTATCACATTTTACCAATAGTATTCATGTTATCACATTTTACAAATATTATTGTTATTTCTGCAGTGGGGAGAAACTGTGTCGTTACTGAACTTTTTAGGATGTTTTCAAGGCATAAGTCTTAACTCTGTGGTTTGTACCGAATCTTTCTAATTTTTATGCAAAGGGTCAAAATTCCAACCACATCTCTCTTTGGAAGCAACTTTCAGAGCAGTGGATGGCTTCAGAATGAGGGAAACTTTGCAGCTCCATCCTAGATTTCAGCAGCTGTCTTGTACAACTGTATTAGATTTTGTTGGAGTGCTGTGCCTGCCAACACCACTCATCATTTAGCTTTGTTAGTTTGGGTGCTTCCTATATACCTGATTTAAAATAAAACTAAATTAAATTAACAAAACAAGTAAAATGTGATCCTGGGAAGTTTCCTGTGATGGGGCAGATAGATGGAAGTAAAAAAAATGAAGAAAAAGGGACACTTCAAATTAGATAAGAAACTGAAATCTTACTATTTTGTTTCAGTTCTCTAATCCTGGAGGCAAGAAGCTTTCCTTCCCCCCCACCCTGCTTCTCTCCTTTTTTTTCATTTTTTTGTTGCTGCCTGTGAATACCTCAAAATGACATCTGAATATGATGTAAATCTTAGAAATGAAAGGGTCAGTAAGAGAAATGTACACTGAGCATATTTCAAATCTCACCATTTCTATTTCAACCTCGTGATTTGAAAACGGTCTGGCTTGAGCTTTCTAAATGTTTGTGTTTGGCAATGCTCAAATTCCATTGACAATATATTAAATATAATAAATATAATATTAAATATAAATATATTCAGAGCAGAATTCCTGGGCATCTGGGGAGATGGAGCTCCTTCTAACATCTATCCAGCTGCACATTCAGAAAATGGCAAAACCTGTAAGCTCTTTTGTAGTAGCACCCATTTGTCACTCCCTTGACATACCCAAAACTTGGGTTTGTGTTGCTCATGTGTCTCCTGGAAAATCATTTCATAAATTAAAACAATGATTTTTTAAGCTTGAAAAAAAATCCAAAACTAGGAAAAGTTTCCATTTTTTCTATGGTTTTGCTGCATTGGTTTGGTGGAGCTCAGGCAGTGCTAGGAGTTGAGCAGAGTGATTTACATGTATCTGCTCAGAGTAGAGTGGAATTTATCCAAAGCTACTCACAGCACTCACCTTCAGAATCCCTCTATATGGGATTCTCGTTCAATGCTTAAGTTTGTCCCTATTTTTGTCAGAAATGTGCTGCCTCTTGGCCTTGCCAGTTAAACAGAGCTGGAGCAGAGCATCAGTTTGCTGTCTCAGAGGATTCTTGCTGCTCTGTGGGCCTCAGGAATGACAAATTAAGATTTTTTAGGCTCCTCCTCCATACATGTGCACAAATTCATTCAGCTAGAGTCTGTGCTTGTGTAATGCTTTATTCCTGTTAAATGCTTTCATCCTCTCTATGGTCCCGTTTTTCATTTCCATTTCTACAGTTGATTCTTAACACACGAATCTTCAGTGTTTATTGCACAGCCCCACTTTAAAACCATCATGTTCTTGCTTTGCTGTAGGTTTCATGGAATGAATTGCTTTGTTTTTCATTACCAATAGAAGGTAGAATCAATAAACCTCTATGTCATTCAGTCTATATATAATTTTATTAGAAAGGTCTGTGTGGATAGAACTGCATCTCCAGGCTGAAAATGTTCTATTTAAAAGGTTGCACTGGGACAATGAGTAAAAATAATATTTTAATGGATGACATCTATATTGTTTAACCAGTGTAACTGATGTTTCTGTTACTAATCTAAATTCTGAAGCCCAGCAGAAGAATGCAAGTGTGTTGCATTATGTAAATGATGTATAGGGTTCATGTTGTCGAGAAAAAAACCCCCTGAAATAGATATTGAATTGCTAACCCCAAGGCAAGGATCACCAGCTGTCTTTCAGCTCCATAAAGGAGTTGCTAACAGGAGCAGTTCATATGACTCTCAGCACTACTATCACTTCTTAACTCTTCCAGTGCATGAATCCCCTATTGAATAGAAGTAAAAATACTTAAGTTAGTATTTCAAAGCCTCTGTTTCTTTTAAAAAGAAAAGAAAAGTAGCACATTTTTGTAAATCTGTGGGGGTTTTATGGTTATTAAGCTAATATACTTTAGGCTATTTGGTCACATTAGTAACTGAACATTTCAGAAAGAACGTGAATGTGTTATCATAGCTGATCTGCAGTACTTCAGGTGTGTGAGACACGGTATATCTCATTATTATTTAGCCCCCTGAGGTACACTAGGGTCCTCACAGAAGACACAATCTTTGATAAATAGCGAGTGATTATCATCTCAAGCCCTGGTCCCGCAATTTGCTATAGGAGCAGCACTTCCATCTGTGCAGAGCCTTATCTGCTGCAAGGCTTCAGCCACATAAAGAGCTGTCTGCAGGAGGATGCCTGCCTTCAATAGGGCCTTGTTCCCTCCTAGATCCTATCTGGGAACAGCTTCTCCTGTGCCCAGGGCCTCCATGAGGCAGGATACAATTGGCAAGCGCTGCTGTGTGAGGGATGTGGGACCAGCTGCAGGAGCTGGGTGCATGCAGGCTCTGGTGGCTGTGTGTGTGCATCCTCCCTCGCTGCACTAGGGAGGAGTGCAGGCTCTTTTGTCACAATCAGCTTGAGCTCCATTTTTGAAGGAATGGTGCACTGTGTTTAATGAGGACCCGTGTAATCAGGACACCTGCATTCCCGGTATGTTGCCCAGGGAACCAATTTACCCTAATGACAGTGAATGACATTTACTGCTGCTTAGACTAGTGCTTAATTTAAACAATGGTGCACTGGCAATATTTAACTTAATGGGGATGTACTGGGTTCATGCCAGTGGGTTAAGTAATGTTTAACTAGGTGTTAAATGGGAAATAATAGAATAATACTTTGACTTATGTAAGGCCAATATATTCTACCTGGGAATCTCTAAGTTTTAAAGGAATATTAGGGTATGTAACTCAGAGTATCTGTTTTGGAAGGGGAATAAATTTTTCTAATTTTTCAGAGATGCACAGAGAAGCTGGGTTTGTCTGAGTTTGACATTCTGTAATGTATTGATGCTAGCTGAGGATGGACTTGTGAGTGAAGTATTTCATTCATTCAGTTTGTGTCTGGGATTGATTATGGCCCCACACTTGAATTTCATAACCCTCTCTTCATTCTCTTAGTTATGCAACAAACCTCCCTTTTTCATGTTAAATCAAAAGCTCTTGAAATGGTGTAAATCTACAGCATGACATTGTTCTCCACAAACAGTGAGAACCAGATGAACCCTGAAAAATACTGGTGTAAGGTGCAGTTATAGAATGGGGCTTTTGGTTTTGCTGAACTTCCAACACCTTGCAGTGATGGATCCAACCCTGTTTCCCTGGTGACTTCTGTCATATATCAATTCCCTTGCATCAACCAGTGATTACCAGAGTCCTTGTTCTTTCATGGAAAGCAGAGTAGAAGCTTGTGCTGTGCTGCTAATCCATGATTAAAGCCAGAAATTTGTGTGGAAACAGTTATTGCACCTTAATAAGTCTGCTACAGATACAAAAGAAGCACATTTTAATCTGTATGGAACATTAGAACAGCAACAAACATTTAACATAAATGTACAAAAAGTACAGATCAGTTAAGGCCAATGGGGATGAAGTTTAGTAGTCAAACAGGCTATGAAGATATTAGGACACTTTTTAAAGGCATCTGCCTCTAAATGAAAACAGGATGTATTAAAATCCTCACTGAACTTGATATAAGCATCTCTAGTCTGATGTGCTCCATATCTACATATCTGTAGGTAAAAATAACCAATAGTAGGTAATTTAAATATTATATACATATACATGGTATAAAATGATATATTGCTGCATAACATATCATAATATTTTATATAACTATATATAATATATTAAACATGGTGTATAAATAAACAAGAGAAGTGATTTTGAGGATGATGCTCCACTCAAATTTGGTTTGTTGAAAACAATAGTTGAAAAAATAGTTGTAGCTGTACCAGGAAACAACTTTGCAATCTGTTTGAATCTGTGTATTAGCACTGAGTGTGGCTATTCCCTTACTCCTTAAAAGGATTTCTTCATTTGTCCAGAAATAGTTCTTCCCCCAGAAGTTATATTAATATCCTGCTTTAAGGCTTGACGTATGAGAGGTTTGCTGGGAAGATGTTTGCTGTATCAAATTGTGCATCACATCTCGGGAGGTTCAGAGAGTGTGGGATCAGTCACTGTTCTACTGATTGACAGGATAGGTCTGCCTGTGATTTCATTAAATCTTCCTGTTCCTTTGGGTGAAGAAGCTCAAAGTGGTGTTGTGGCTCACCTTGCTGATTTATAGCACTTTTTTTCTGAGGGACAGAAGACAGTGATCACTCTTATAGAGGATTGCAGGTGTATTGGAGTTTGCTTTTCCACAAACTGAGAAAAAAACTGTATTTGCAGATGAAAAAAAAAAAAAAAAGAAGGGAAACCCCTTGTAGTACAGAGCATAATTTAGTAAATTGTAGCACACCTTTGGTTGATGAGGATGGGGGCCCTGCCAAGATCAGCAGCAAAGCACAAAGTACCCTGTGCTATTTTATAATAGGAAGAGGAGCTGACAAGTGCCAGCCTGTGGCTCTGACGAGTTTGTGCAGTCCCCACAAGGCAGCTGGGTGACAGGTTCAGGGTCTGAGCTAATGACAGGAACGAGTGGAAGGAGTAGGTGATGGAGGGGGTGGCAATAAACAAGTGACTAACAGTGAGATCCTGTTCTTTCATCTGTTTCGTCAGGAAAAGAGTCAAGGGAGTAAAGACAAAAGTGATTAAGAGGAGGATGTTTTCTCTGTTTATACCAAGTGGATTTCTGCCACATGAGTGATAATCCTGAGTCCTGGCAAGGAGCAAAGCTGTTTTCCTCCTGTCTCTGCTCAGCAAGGTCTTAGGAAATGCTTTCCCCTGGCAGCATTTTCCCTAGGGTGGGACAGGCTAGCACACTTTTCCAACAATTTGTAGGCAAGTTGAGACAGAAGGTGTAACACTCCTGCTCACAGTGACAGGGAGTGGGGATTCCTTTGGCTGTGCTGTGCCACAGATAATCTGATATTCCACTTGGATTTCTGGAGCCTGGATCTGCAGACATGGGTAGAAGCACTGCTGCTTGTCTCTGCATTGCAGTATCTCCTTCAGAAGCACAGCTTGAAACAAATTTAAAAAAAAATAGGAATTCTTTGCAAAGATTAAGAAAGAAACCCTAATGCTTATCAGAGGTATTAAAAACACAAGCCCACAACTTTAAGGAACAGCGAGGAAATTTGCAATTAAAAATCCAGGTAGTTTCCAGTTTGAGGTATGTGTGTTGGAGGATAATTTTAAGAAACACAATTGAATTAATGTCTAAGTCTAAGATCAGTCTGAAACTTATGATAGAATCCTTCCTCTCTTCAAATGCAGTGGCAAAGGCAGTATTATTCAGGTGAGAATTCAATGCAGTTTGATTTCCAGGGTCATTTTGCTCTTTCTGCCCAGTTAGCATTCCAAGTTCTGAGAGGAACAGAGGGATGTCTGCAGTTGTGCCATGTCCATGCCTTTTTCATTAGCAGATTTACTTTTTTTTTTGGTTTGTTTTTTTTTAATTGGATGGTTCTCCTCCATGTTTTTCCAAAAATAACTGTTTTGAGTGGTAAGGACATACAACTCCTGGTTATTCTTGTCAGATTAATTCATGTTCAGCCTTTTCCTTGCACTTTTTCAGAACAGTCTTGGAATGGAAACACTCATGATAATAAAGCAATGCAATTAACTTCAAATATGGCCCCGATCCAGATTTTTCTGAAGTAAAACTCTTTCCATTGACTCTGGTGAGTCTTGGACAGAGCTGAAAAAGAAGAAAGAAGATTCATGAAACTTTTAAGATTATTTTTAAGGGTTTTTTTCTAGCTGTTTTAATGTAAGTAACTCAGAGACCTTCCTGATAGTGCAGAGGGAAGGGAGAAAGCAGAAATTTCCCAATCATACAAAGACTATTTATTCTATAAGAAAACCCCAACAACAAGAGATGAGAGAAAAAAAAGTAAGAGTAGGAAAAAGGATAAAGCTGCATGTGTAGTATGAGGAAAAATAATTTTCTTCATGAAAAGCTGAACATAAAGGAACTTGCAGCTCGTATTCATGGTAGAGAATTTTTGGTTAAAAAGATTGACATTTTAATAAACTGATCTTAATTAACACTACTTTGAAATTCTGAGTTGTACGCTCTCTATCTCAAAACACTAGAACCAGTGGCTTTTTAAATAATTTGCTGCTTGTGGGTGATCTCTTTTTGAAACAAACCCAGACCCTCCAGTCACAATTTATTTTTTATTTCAAAAATGATTTTTACTAGCAAATTTTGCTTTGGTTCAAGAGAATTATAAATCATTATTACACAGCCAGACACTTCAAACATTTTGTAAGAGCTTTGTGACCAATGAAGCATCAAAGGCAATGCTGAAATCCATGATTACAGCATGGCTGCACGTCCATTCATTAATACATTAAAGTTCAGGACTCTAATGTTATTAATAGGATTTCCAGATTGTGGTGTATTTCTCTCTTAGAAAAGGTGGCTCTTCCTGTCACACAAAGCAAGATTGTTCTTCATTAATGCCAATTTATGGAAACATTTTTTTGTAGACAATTTAAGGCTGAAGAATTGAGGTTTCTTAGTAGCTTTTGGCTATTATTTATTCACCAAAGACAAATGTGGCTTTTATTTCCCTTTCCATCTCCACCATGCTGCATTGTTGGTAATGTGTGTGGGGAAGGAGGGAAGACAGGCAATTATCAATTTCTTGACCCCTCCATTTCTGACACTGAATTACACTCAGTGATCATGAATCTTTTTGTAGCTTTCACTGCAATAAGCTCTTGGAGACATATTTAGTATGGAAGAGTATATTTTGGAATGTGCTTCAGACTCCAGATAGCCCTTAAAGGATCTGCTGTGTTCAGATCTCTGTTGTATGGATTGTAAATCCATACAAACAAATAGAAGAACAGGATAAATTAATTGTTGTCTGGATTTTACTGCTGGAGAGTGAAGACTCAAAGACTGAATGAGTTGTTTAAATAGTTCATCAAGTCTGTAGAACTGGGAAGTGACTTCCATTCTCTTAAGATGCCACCTAGTTGTTTCTCTCTTCTCAGATGTGAATATGGGGGAAAATAATGACTGATGTGCACCAAAATTCAAAGAATGCTGTTACCCTGGTTTGAGTTCTGTGTGATATTTGAGTAGATATAATAAGAGATGCAGTAGTTTTTGTGCCAACACAAAACTGCTGGTATCAGTTGTTTTTTCTAGGGACCTGGGCAGGTTTTGAAAGTTGAGAGGTGCTTGCTCAACAGAATTCAGTGCTCTGTTCTCCTTTTCCAGTAATTGTTTATTGGGTGCAGGTGTTTTTCACAACTAACTTCTTCCTACCAGCAGAAATCCCCCTCCTTCTAAGCAGAGGAAGTTTCTTCAGTCTCAGTTGATTACCTTCTTTCATCTTAATTTCCTTCTTGCTACTGACAAGCATCCAAGAAAGCATTTTCAATGTTTTTTTAGTTTGTTTTTTGTGTTTCTCTCCTGGTTGTCAAGTTATGGCACCATTTCTGCCTCTGGAAATAGAACTTCACCCAACAGCTCCAAACTCAGTAGCCACTGCACCTCTTTCCTGCATGCAGAGCAAACATTGTCCACATTGCTCCCAAATTTCTTACCAGAGAGCAGGAAAGCTAAAGGGTGGTGCAGTGCTGAGGAGCTCACCCTCAGGAGAATGCCATGGGAGCAAAGGTGCTGCCCTGTGTTAATTCTGTTAATTGCTTGTGTTAATTCTGGGTTTGGAGGAGAATCTGGGCTCACAGGTGTTGGTGTCTGTGGCTCCTCTGTACAGCCCAGCACTGAAAGTGGAATTTCCCCACTGTGGTCTGTCCCTTAACAAGTGATGTGCTCCTCCAGGGGAAGTGGCAGTGATTGGGAAGAGCTGTGGCCTGAAGCTGTTGGAACAAGTGTTCAGTTTGATCAATGACTCTGGCAGCTCCAGCTGGGCTGCTGCTGGTTTCAGCAGGGAGAGCTCAGGATGGGATGTCTAACCTGGGGTCATTTCTCTCTCTGGATGCACATTTCATGTGTGTAAGGTAGGCTGGAGCTGGCTGTGAAGGTAATGACAGATGGCTTGAATTCCAGCTACAGCCCTGAAAGGGGAAGCAGAAGAAAGGCCTGGTTTGGGCTGTTCTGCTCCGTTTCTGAAGCAGATCCCTGCAAATTAGGAAAAAGCCTATTGCGAGAATACATGCTTTATGCTAACTGAAATATAAAATAAGTTCTAATACATTTCCTTTGAGTCCTACAGGAGGCTTGAAATTTACTTGCAGAGGAAGAAGCTTTGATCCACATATTTTCATAAGTATTCATAAAGATACAGAATTAGAAGCTCCCCTTTATTCCCCTTTTCATGTGTGCTGGTTTTGAAACACATTTGAAGCTGTGGAATTGATTGAACTTCCAGTGAAGCTTCTTTCCAGAGATGTGCTAGACTGAAATGTAGGGTATCACAGGAAGGAAAAATATCCCACAGAGTGCTATTCCTCTCCATCATCAGCTGGAGCAGTAGAGTATGGGGGAATATTGAGATTTACAGACTCTACAGTTGCTTTCCTAAACTACCTACGTAAGTACTAGGGATTTGATGCAAGCATTTCAGAGTCCTTGAAATAGCTTCTTCCTGCTAATCTGTGTGTGGAAAAAGGACTGACTCTTCACTGGTTCCTACCCCAAAACTTTATCAAAGAAGTGATGGAACAAGACCCTGGTCACTGATTGTATTTCTTGCATTTAGGTTGTAAGTTTGCTATTTAAATTGATTAACAAAGCAGATGTTCTTGGTTTTCTGAGATTCTTCAATTTTGGAGGTTTTTCCTATTCAGTTGACAGAGCTAGTCAAAACCTTTGAAAAGAGATCCCCTAAAACACACCACACTTTTCAACTAGCTCTATTTCTAATCTCTATGCTTGCTTAGAACAGAAGTTGTTGCTGGAAATAATTCAAATCTCAGAATAGGCAGTTTTAAGTCTACTACCTAGAGTCAAGGACCTTTCAAACCTCAAGCAGAAAATTGCACAGAGAGGAAGGAGTAAGGAATGTCATAATGACAAAGGAAGTCTGACCACATCAATGTAGAATGTGAATGTTATCTGACTGTGCTGACTTGGTTCCTTAAAATAGAATGAATGGGGTATTGTGTCTCTAAATCTCTACTCCATATATTCTGCTTACTCTGCTGTACATCTGGCATTTTATCCTGCTTAAAATATTATTTATGGGATTAATATCAGTTGTATTAAACTGATGCAAAAAAATAGGCTGCGCTTCAAATCTTCTACGTCAGATTCTGAGCTTTGCCAAAATTTCTGGTGTGACCCTCTGTAGATTATTTGGCCTCTTAATGCATCAATTCCTTTCTGTTAGGTGAGAATATTGCATTCTGAATCTCAGTGTTGTCATTGAGATGAGTACAATACAAAGTAAATGCTGGGATTCCGAGGACCATGCAAGCACTTTAAATAGAAGTCAGGGCTTTCCTGGGAATGATGACCATTTTTCCCCTATATCTCTCTTTCTGTGTAGGCAGTTAAAGGGGAAATGAGGCACTGATAAATGTCAGGTGAAGCTAATCTGCAGTACAGTCAATGGTACATCTCCTGACTTTGGCCTTCTTTACCCTTTCAGCATCTCTTTCCACTTGCAGAAGCACAGCAGTCCCTCTTGTTTACTTATTTGTTTTCATTTGTTCTGTTTTTTTTCCCAAACCAATAAAATATTTAAACACAATAAAAATGTTTATTAGAGGCAAACAGAACAGTAACTATGTTTAAAAAAGAAATGTACAAAACCACTGCGAACAAATCTTACTCCCAGGTGTTTCCTTGATGCCAGCCATGAAAGCTGGAGAAGTATTCATTATAAACTATCAGTTCTGCCAAGATCAAGGGTAGATTCCTGGAGTGAGCAGCACAAAAGGCAAAATGAAAGGATCTCCTCTTCTGTTACAGATAGTTCTACATATACATATGTATATGCTGTGCATGTATGTTTGTGCATATGCATGCATTGGTTTATACACAGTCTGTATAAATCAGTCCTGCTATCATCTTCTATTGAAAATATTCACAAAAGTGTGCTCTTTGAAATGTGAATATCAAAAGAATTCTTTCCTCCATTGTGAGGTTCCCAGAATAAAACAACTGTAGGGAAAATTTGACCAACCCACTCACGTTAGTGCCTATTTGAACATGCAGCCTTTATTCTCCACTGAATATCCCAAGCCTTTGGTTACTGTTCAGGTTCTATTTCTCAAACATGTGGTGTATGAATACTTGAGGGGCTGGAAAACACACCCCACACATCCTGTCTCCACACTCATGTACACACACAGGAGCTTCAGGGTGTCATCACTCAGGTGCACTCGTCAACAGCTCCTGGAGTTAGTGTTCAGAGCCACTAAATACTGAATACTTGGTTATGAGGGTGCTCAAATTTATACCTTTCAGTTCTGACCACATGGCCTGTGATCTTCATTCCAAGACTGAGCAAAGCAGGAATTCACTACAGGAGGCAAGGCAGTATTTTCTGCTGTCATTAATATGACATACAGGCTCTTTATCTTTGTTAAATTCAAAGTGACTGCTTGGAGTCCTGGAAATCTAGCCTGGGTAGCCTTCTTATATCAGGCTACCTCATATTGGCTGTCCTGAAAAAGAATAAACTACCTTGTAGTTATTTCTAGAAAAGGTGATACAATTCCTTGTAAATGTGCTGGAAGGGACTTTAAAGATCATCCAGTTCCAGCCCCGTGCCATGGGCAGGGATGCCTTTTACCAGACCAGGTTTATCAGAGTCCCATCCAACCTGGCTTTGAGCATTGCCAGGGATGGGGCATCCACAGCTTCTCAGGATAAATTGTTAGAATGCCTCCCTACCCTCATGAAAAATAATTTCTTTCTAATATCTGGTCCAAACTTTTCCTCTTTCAGCTTAAAGCCATTCTCCTTTGTCCAATGACATGTCCCTCTCAAAAGTCCCTCTGTTCTGTATTTTTTTTTGTAGCTTCCCTTTAGATGCTGGAAGCTTGCTTCAAGGTCATCCTGGAGTCTTCCTCTTATCCAGCCTCAACAGTCTCTCACCTGTCCCCATGCAGAAGGTGCTCCAGTTCTTTATTAAAATGATATTTAAAAGCAGCAGTCCCAAGACCAAGCCCTGGGGGACACCACTTGTCCCTGGCCTCCACCTAAACCCAGAGCCATTGACCCCAACTCTGCATCCGTCCATCCAGCCAATTCCTTATCCAATAAACATTCTACCTCCAAATTCCATGTCTCTCCATTTGGAGATCAGGATGTTGTGTGTGGCTGTGGCAAAGGCCCTTCAGAATTCCAGGTGGGTGATGTCAGTCAGGCTTCCCTTGTCATTGTTGTCATCACCCCATCACAGGTGGCTGCCAGGGAGGATCTGCCCTTGGCAAAGCTGTGTCAATGCATCTTTTGTGGCCATGCTAGAAATTGGGCTGCTCCTCAGTGAAAGAAGCAGACAAAGCAAATGTCCCCCCTCCATCTCGATCCAGCTGTTTTAAACAAGATCCCTTCAGTGATCTACTCTCCTAAGCAGTTGTAATGACAAAGTGGTGGTTGGTAACTGAGGGTGAGGGAGGAGGAATTTAAATGTTGGGGTAGTTTTCTGGAGGGTTGGTTTTTGTTGCTTATTTTTGGGAAGTTGTTTTTTTTTCCCCCTTTTTTTTTTCTTGTTCTGGGGCTTTTTTTTTGTCAGCTCTGAAACAAATGTGATGCAGAACTACTTAGTGCTACGTAGGCGGTGTGATCTCCCTATTAGCATATTTTAGTACCAGACTAGCTCCAGATGCTTTTGTTGATGAGAATGGTGTGCAAAAAAGCAGGAGGACTGATTTCTCTGTGCCTTGCTTAATGCTTTCACATGGGCCACAAAGTGGTTGCACAGCAGTGCCATTCTTATCTGAGCTAAAAAAAGAGTTGGCTTCCCATTAAGTGTCACAGAGCATCATGCCCCTAAAACTTTCATACAGCTAAAAAGGCAGCAGCCATTCTGACTTTAAAATGAGGAAAATATCTGTGAGAACTGTTCAGTGTATATTGTTATTACACTGCCTTCTGATGTGTTGTCTCATTTGCTAATGTTCTTCGATGCTACCCAGGGTAATAATTCAAAACCATTTGTTCTAATTCAGAGTTTTCTGGTTTCAGTTCAAGCCAAGACAGGACACCCTTGGACTCAGCCAGGATGAGATTTCACATAGGTGATTAGGATCCTCATAACCTTTTGCTGGTGGTGGGGAGCATTTGACAGTTTGTGAAGAATCAGGAGCTTCTCAGAAGAGTTTTTTGCATTTTAGCTTTCAGGGGAGAAACCAGCATGTGAAAACGAGTGGAGGAGCAGCAAGTGAGAGCAGAATGAAAGAGTTTGTCCTGCCACTGTCCACATGCTATACATTCTGTGGTTCAAACATGATTTCAAGCTGTTGTACATTTTTGGATTGCTATGAAGAAACTTCCTCTCATTCAAGTATGCTAAAAATGTTTCTAAAAAAAGTCCCTGGACAATAACATCTGTGTTTAAAAATATGGTGAAAGCGTGTTCAATTGGTTAAAATCTGATTTAAGGAAAATTCCATGGGAGATAAGAATGTGTAAAAATTATCCTAAGTGAAGAGTGGACAGAAAGCTTAAAAAAAAAGGTAAATATGGCCTTCCAGTACCTTAAGGAAACTTAGAGGGAAAATGGAGAGGGACTTTCTAGAAGAGCATGCAGAGACAGGACAAGGTGGAATGGCTTCAAACTGAAAGTGAGGTTTAGATTGGGTATTAGGAATAAATTCTTTGCTGTGAGGATGGTGGGGCACTGGAAGAGATTGCCCAGAGGAGTGGTGGATTGCTCATTCCTGGAGGTGCTCAAGGCCAGGCTGGAAGGGGCTGTGAGCACTCTGATCTGGTGAGAAGTGTCCCTGCCCATGGCAGAGGGGTTGGAACTGTAGGATCTTCAAGATCCCTTCCAACCTAAACCATTCTATCATTCTGTGTGTTAATTCTCACCCTGAGCTGGCAGTCACTCATATTTATTAAAAAATCTCAAAACCTTGAATACACTGCCTAGTTTTCAAGATTCTAACTGTGTTCCAGAAGGCTCAGTCCCCCATGGACTCTGCTTGCAAAGAGAATTTGGTGCACAGGGAGGGAGGAAGCTCTGGTTGGTCCCAGATAGATAGATAGATGATAGATAGATGATCGATAGATGATTGATAGATGATAGATAGATGATAGATGATAGATAGATGATAGATGATAGATGATAGATAGATGATAGATGATAGATGATAGATGATAGATTATAGATACATGATAGATGATAGATAGATGATAGATGATAGATGATAGATAGATGATAGATGATAGATAGATGGTAGATAATAGATGATAGATAAATAGATGATAGATAGATGAATCATAGATAGATGATTGATAGATGATAGATAGATAGATGATAGATAGATAGATAGATAGATAGATAGATAGATAGATAGATAGATAGAAAGGTCTGGACAGCTGGGGAGGCTGTTCCTGAGCACAGACACAGGATTGTGTCCCTTGTTCTCATCAGGCAGGAGCTGCTGTTAATCTAGTCCCAGTGACTGCTGTGGACACTAACTTAGAGCTGGAAATTTGACATCACATTACTGTTTATTTGTGTAAAGGAGAGCTGCTGGAGCTCTTAGGAGAGTGAAAATTATGGTCCAGCACTGGTTGCAACAAATGGTGGAGAAATTCAGAGAAAGGGGAGAGGCAAATAACTGAGTTTTCACAGCTCAAGGAACTGCTGCTCATTGCTCGTGTGTGCGCTTCTAATGTAATTCCAAGATAAGAGGTATTCCATATTAAAATATCTTGATTCAAACTAGCAACTTAGTTAAAATAATCTACTTTTCTTTACAGTAGCAGTGAATCAGAAGTGCACTGTGATCCATTAATGCAAGTGGGGAAACTGCTGAGCTGTGCTAACTGTAGTTTGCAGTTGACTGTCCATACCCTAATTTGCCATTTTTTTGGGCACTTACTCTTTCCATTATGTTTCCTCTCATAATATTTTGGGAATAATCACTCCCTACAAAACAACATTTAAGAAACATTTTAAAAAAGAAGTCTCCAGGCTTGATTTCAGCTGGGGATCTCAAAAGCATCCCAAGTGCATGTGAGAGGCTGCACTTTCTCTTGCTGCTCTCCTGTCACCTTTTCCATTATTGGCTGCCCAGGAAATAAAATTTTTCCTCTGGGTTTGTTGTGACAACATCTCTGAGAGTTTACAGAATTATTTTTTTGGTGTGAATCTTGTCACCTTGCTTGACAATTTTCTTGTCTCTTTATAGTGCTCTGTGGGGTAATGTAAACTATATTTGAGTGGTTCTCACTTTTGAGAACATGTGCCTCAAGGGGTATGTAAAGGCAGAAGATTAAAAAAATAGAAATTAAATGAAAGGTACAGCAGCCTGACCAGGAGCCACTGGAGGAAAGGGGAGGCTGCATTACTTTCCTAAATTTTTTTGGCTATAAATGTGGCCTGGGAGCTGCTGAAACAGTCAAAGCATCATTAGTGGCAGCATGTGATATAAAATTATTTTTTTTTTCCTGCAAATCAAATTCTTGCAATCATTCCATCTAATTTTATTACACTACATTGGCAGAAAGGCAAAATGATTGAATTACAAGGAACTGTGGGACAATACAAGTAACAGTGCTTATTAGCAATGAGGGCAATGCTATGCATTTGTTACTCCATAGTTAAAAACTGGGGCTGAGGAAGGGATTTGTATTTCCTTATTTCAGCCAAGAGAGGTGAGGAAGGTGTTTGAGAGGTAGAAGTTTTAGAAAGGAATTATTTTATGAAGAGGCACTGATGATTCTGCAAGGAGCTAGTGAATACAGATTATAAATCTATTTTGAGTAAAAGGGCATTGTGAGAATAAATTAAGAATAAAGAATTTATTCTGAATTTTGGGATTTTTTTATTTCCAGGATATTGGTTAACAATATTTGAAAATCTGCATGTTTTGTGATGGCTTAAATAAAAATATGAAAATCAAAATTCTGGAATTCACTAGCACAGATAATCTCCTTGTATTCTACCTAGCCCAAGAGCAGGCTGACTTGTACAGTAACACAGAACTCAACATGAGTGAAGCAAATGAAAGGTATTGGATAAAATAAACCCCTTCAATGAAATGGGAGTTCATGGCCATACAAAGAAATGGACAATCTGCAATGTATCTAAAATCAACACAAACTGTGAAGCCCTGTTTACAATTGTACCTTAGAAGAAATTTAAAGAAATCCCTAAAATGTCATTTATTCTGAACTTAAGAATGCTGAATTTGACTACATTCACAATTCTGCAGTAAGAAAGTTTTTTTTTGGTTTTTTTTTTTGTTTTGTTTTGTTTTTGGTTTTTTTTTTGGTTTTTTTTTTGTTTTTTTTTCCAGTGTATAGAAATATGTGGGAGTGGTCATCTTCTCTGTACCTTTCTTTTTTCCAGAGGGGGACATATTTCTCAATACTCTCGTGGTTTTTTTTTTTGCTTTTAAACAACTGCTTTCATGAACAAGGTCACAGGGTTTGCTATTTTATCTTTCAGATAAGGCAACAAGATAATTTTGTTGCTATTAAGAAATAGAGCTAAAGATACTGAAGTGGGTAAAAATGAAATACCTCCTGGGAAACAAAATGCACAGTTAAAAATAAATTAATTGTGGAAAGTTCTCCAAAAGGATCTTTTCAAGTTTATGGCAGAGAATGAATCTGTATCCTAAAAAAGAATAAAGTCAGCAACTGCATGCACTTTTCACGACTCTCATGTAAAACCTGGCAAACAGATTATTTGTTGGCTTAGTAGATTAGACATGAGGGCTTCTGTAAATTAAAAACAAAAGCAGCTTTGGAATGCATTTCACTGTCTCAGTTGGAAAACAAAGATCTGTTTCCCTCCACCCCTTCTTTTCCTTAGGATAATTAAAAATAAAAAAGTGTGCAGAGCCATATAAATAAAACAAGGGCTGGGATGAAGAAAAAAAAAAAAAAGAAAATCTTCCTTCAAAGAGATGTCAGCAATCACAGTTTTCATTTGTCTGTGCCAAGAAATGTGCTTATTTGTAGGTCTGAATGTAGTTTATTCTTGACTATTTATGGAAGTTATGCTCTTAGAGACCTTAATATGTAATAAAAAAAGAAAATCCTTAATTAAAATCTGTTTTAAATGATGCTTAACTTAAAAGCTTTCAAATACTCCTCTAAGCATTACACAGTGTTCTACTGTCTTCGTTTTCCAGGATTTCTCACCAGTACAAATACATTATAGGTTATGCTCTAATTATATAGAATTTTATTGTAATTTACTTCAGCAAAGTGTGAATGCATCTTTCATGGTCAAAATATGTTACTTTGAAATTCTGAAAAAAACCCTTTGGCTATGCAACTTCTCCCAGAGTTTGTAACCTAAAAGAGAGCAGAGTCTGGAGTAATGAACATAGAAAACACTTAATATACAGCTAACTGTTAAAAATCATTCAAGAAAGAGCAAAAGCACATAGTCCATGAGTGTGAGTGCCTGAGGACAGCCCAGAACTGTGCCTTGGTGTATTATGCAATCATTTTTTTATTAAGTGAGAAATTTAGAAATTGCCATAACTCACAAAATACAGATTCTGACCAGGAGCTACAAGAAGAGCTTGTAAGAGCTGCTTGGTGACATGCCCATTTCTGACTGAACAGAACTCTTTTGTCCATGCTTATTCTTTCCCTTTGATTTTATTTCTCTTCTCATATTTAATTCTGGGCTGAGCCATCCTAGGAAGGTGGGAGCACAAGTCAAAGGAAATATGGGAATCCCAGGGATCATTCTTTGCTCAGCCACAGAAACAGCTCAGAACTCTCTTCCTTTCCCAGAATTTCCTCTGGTCCCGTGTTCTGCAGGGCTGCATTCTGCTGGGGAAGAGGATGAACACTGATATTGAAGCCAGGTGTTCCAGGCACATCCCAGCCCATGGCCCATCTGGAAACCCTGCCAGATTTTCACAGGATGCTTCTGAGGGACATCAGAGGCATGCCTTTTGTTACCTGCCCATTTACAGAATTTACTCACAGTTCTCAAGATAATCCGAATTAATAATAATAATAATAATCATAATCCAAAAGTGTAATAGACACAAATGAACATCTTGTTGGCACCTCTGTAGGTTTCATGTGTGGCACCATTTTTTCCTCCCACTTTTTCAATTCTTTATAGGAGGAAAAAAGGAATCAGGATTTCAGGATGCTGCATGAGGAATGCAGATGCAGTTTTTGAATCAGTAGTTTTTGAATCATGTCTTAGGCAGTTTTGGTTAATAGAATAATCTGGCCAGTTATCAGGGGTGCTCTATTCAAGACAGTAATTCTCAAGGATATTCTTGATTTTGATTGAATGTTTTTTTATCTGTGAACACTAAAGTCTTTATGTCAAAACTAATACTCATTTTCAGTTCTGGGCCAACTGGCAGATCCAAATACAAATATTACTAATTGGCTGCTCATAAGCCTTTCTAGCAATTAATTCAGTTATAAATGATTCAGACCTTTCTGTAACCCAAATAAGATTCATGCCTGCTTTATCTTTCACAGAATTATTTCATGCTAGAAAAGGATGTGTAACAAACCATTATTGAGAATGGGGGAAATCAGATTTTTTTTTTTTCTGACAGTCCTCATTGCCTCTTCTACAGTGTAGCAGACAGATAAAAAGTAACCTTACAAGTGAAACCTTACTTGATTTACTAAAATCTGAGACAACACACAGGTTTGATAGAGCAGAAATGTGAGTTCATGCATATCTCTGCACAGGCAGTTTAAAAGAAAAAAAGAAAATAAATAAAGAAATAAAAAAAAAAAAGAAGAAATAAGGAGGCTTTTTTTGCCAGTAATAAATTTCTATGTCTGTCCTGGGTTGTGAATTCCTCTTGGAAGATTTGGGAAGAAACTATTACTGTGCCTGTAGAAATCTCAGTAGCTTAAGTAGATTGCTGGCTTCTCTTTGGAAATGCTAACAGAGCAGACCATGGGCTTGTGTTTTGCCAAGGCCCTATTTCATGTCAGAACTGTATTGTTTTTTTCCAAGATAAAAATCTTTAAAACTTTTCAGTGCAAAAAGCTTCTTTTCAGACATGCATAAGTGTCCAGTTTGGTGCAATTTGTCCAGAAATGCTGAGAGAGACAGGACCCAAAGACAGAGCTTAGTCTCAGGTTGGAGAAAATATTTATGTGGCTATCGTGCTTCTCTGGCTCATGAGTGCTTGAAAAGTCAGTGCTGGCATAACCATAGCTACCATATAACAACAGCAAAGAAATCATTCCCTGCTTAACTCCCAGCTGTGCCTCTCTTGTCAGTCCTTTAACAGATACAGTGAAGGTGTTTCCAGACTTAGGATTGATTCTCAGTAGCAGCTTTTGCTCCCTTAAAGCAGAGCAGTGAACATCTGTGCATGTTTGCAGTACCTTTTCGTCTCTGCAAAGTGCTTTGCCTCCCTGATTCATGTATAAAAGAACTGTGGAACGATTTTGCACCTCTTATTTAAACTTTTTTTTTTAATGGGCAGGACTCTAAATCCTCCTTGTCTGAATTGCTGGGATGGTTAATGGTGATTAGTAACGTGCTTAAATTGAAAATGGTCCATTTTAGGTACACTCTTTTGTTCTTTTAAGTTTTTTTTTTTTCTTTCCCTTGTGCTTTTTTATTCACAAATTGTTTGGGTTAAAAGGGACCTTAAATGTCATCTCCTTCCAACCCCTTGCCATAGGCAGGGACACCTTCCACTAGACCAGGCTGCTCAGGGCTCCACCCAAATCTTTGGAATTGATTGCTTATGGGATCACCCAGTTTTTCACATATTTCCAAAATTCTGCTGTTGCAAAGTACAGAAGCATCCTTGGATCCTTGTGCATTTTCTCCTGAGCAATGTCCACAGTGTCCCAGTGTGAAACATCAGCTAACCCTGGCTTTCAGTCAGCTGCCAGATGAGCATGCCTTGAACTGATGTGCAACTGAAAATCATTCCTAATTGGTTAACTACCTGCCCTCTTGCTTGGTTTTGTTGTTATTTTCTTTAAATTGTACTGGGGAGATGCCAAAACATCTGTAAAGCTTTATTTTAATTTTAAAAGCTTTATTACTCTGGTGTCAAGGACCTTCTGTGCTTGCTTTTCTCCAACACTCAAGCCACTGAGCCCTGGTCACGTGAATGCTGATAGAAAGCAAATGTTAACTTTTCATGCTTGAGTACCTACTGACAGCTAACATTAAACTTGTAAGCACATGTATTTGCACTGCAAGTGGGATCTGCTGTATGAGAGGGAACACTGCTTAACATTGTAAGGTAATGCTCCTCAGATGTCCCTGCCAGAACATGGGAATGGAGACATTTAAATAAGATCTGGAACAGCCCCTCTTAGCCATGGCTACTACACACACAGCGTGATGACCACGATTGTGACAGAAAATTACAAGCTAATATGAGCAGTGCTCTCTGTGTGGATATGTAACTTATATAAAATATGAATGAAAGCAAACAGACAGTTTCCCTGAAGCCTTTTGCCAGACTCCCAGCACAGAAGCTGTTAACATAAGCTGTCAACCAGAACAGCCTTTCACCAGCCTGAGAACTGAGCCCTGCTATTCCTGTGTTCTCTTCCCAGCAGAGCCTGTTCTGGAGTCATGAATCAGACCAGATCATGTTATTTACTCCAGTCCAGTTTATAGGAATTCTGCTCAACCCCCCTTGAAACAGCAGATCCAATATCTTACCAGAGAGTTTAGGCATTTGGTCATGGTGGAACACTGATTCCTTTTGAACAGCACACCATCTCCCAGAAATTTAGCCTGACAACTTTAAAGTGTAGCAGCAAACTATCAAAATATCCACTCCAGTCAGGTTTTTGTTTTCCTCTGTGAGATATTGTTATTTCTGTTTTACTACTAGGGCAGTAGAGTTGCTGCCAAGCCAAATCCCTTTCTCATCAGTTTATTTACTGGATTTTTAGTTCATCTTGAGGGTTAACATAGATTGTTTTACAAAATGCTTTAAGTCTTGGCATTCAATCCTGTTCCATGGAAAATCCCACAAACCTCCTTAGACAGCTTGGTGACATCACACCCTTTTTGGCTTGGTGTTTGCTATGGTTTTTTTCCTGGTCCATACTCTACCTCTCTGAAGAGCAGTATGTCCATCTTTGACTTCTGACTTCAAATCTTAATGATATAAATCCACAGATTTAACGATTTCTGAATTTTTTGTTTTGCTTGTCCAGAGGCCAATGCTTAGATTGTCAGGTACACAACTCTATTCTCAGTTAAGAACAGCCTTCTTTTTTAACAAGAGCCTCAAAATAAAGAAAGCAGATCTTTTCTTTTGTGAAATTATTATTTTCCTAGATATCAGGAGGTTTTACCATCAAGTATTTGTATTCTTTTTTTAGTTGCCAAATTTGGTATGACCTGGTATTTCTTTCCTTGGTACTCTTTGTGGATTTACTTACAAGATAATTTTTTTTTTTTTTTTTTACAGATGAGTCCTCTGAGGTTATCAGCTCTGTCAGGAAATATAGCACAGCTGCTTCTACTAATCCTCTCTACTGGAACACAAGCTAGCATATCACACCTTGTAAATGTGTGCTGGGAAACTTTTGTGAAAGGAGCTTGTGGATGACATACAAAAGCTTTTCAGTTTTCAACACAGGTAAAGAACAGATGGATCTTTGTTTATTACATAATTTGGCAATGGCATAAGATACTATGCAAATCATGGGATTAATGTGCTGACTTCACACAGATATTTCACTGTATGAATATATTCTATTTTAACCAAGCCAGAAACAATGAAGTTGTAACAAGATTTATCAAATTGAGAGTAATAACAACAAGAAGGAACCTGCTTAATACAGAGAAAAAAGCAAAATAGCTAGGGAATAATAATATAGAAATGGAAATTAATTTAGCAAAGGTTGAACTAAAATTGGAAGGCCTGAATATGTCTAGACTGGGAAAATTAGATATTCTTCAGAGCAGAACAATGAAAGAATTGAAGCTGCAGGTCTCATTTCAAGGGCTTTTAGTATACCTGTGGATGACACCAGGTGGCTGGAAAATGAGAAACACACTATTTAAGATGATGGTGAAAGTCTTTGGAGCATCTACAGATCTCTAAGACTTCTATGCTGGTATCCACAAATATTTAGGGGAAGATAACAATATAAATTAAAAAAAAAATAAAAAATTGGACAGAATCAGTTGGATCTTCCATCTTCCTTAATGAGGCAGATGCATCAACAGCCTGTCTTTGCTCTGGTTTGGTGCCCCAAAGTGCATGAAAAGCAAGTTCCATTCTGGTTTGGTGCCACTCTGCAGCTGAAGGATCTTCACAAGGGACAAAACTTGACAAAACTGCCAAGGCTGATTTCCTCTGCTCCCCTGGGTGTGAGGGAGAGGCAAAAAGGGAAGGAGAGATCTCCAGAGCTTTGGGAATTCCTGCCCACTGTGCCTCAGCTGCCAGGGAAAGGAAATTCAGGCACAGAATCCACAAAATCCACCTGTGTCCCAGCACATTCCTGCTGCTCATTTGTGGGGCACTCTTTATTCTTGGTCCAGGTGCATTTTTCCTGATGGATCATGAGAAAATCTTCTTACTAGGCTACAAGTCAGTCATTTTCTGTTCTTAGATTGCCAGCATGGGAAATATGGAAAGTTTAGCTCTGGTTCTGGTGTATTAGCAGATCTTTACCTTTGTCACAGAGATATCTGCTGCCTCCTAAAGTACCTCAGTTCTCTTTTATATCACCAGAATGGTGAAAATACCAACAGTGTGAGCCCAAGACTTCCTGTTTTAATTTGTTTTCTTTCTCTGACTGGTGCTGCAAAGGCACTTTTTATATGCTTTGCCCTTGTAGTAAAGATGGATATTTTCATGGGTCATTGCACAGAATTTGCTCTGGTGTCTCTAAAATCTTGGTTGCCAAAGGCTTTTCCAGCTGACACTGGGACCATGTGTCAGTGGTTGCTCAAATGCAGCAGCTCAGGACACAGCCTCCCCTCTGGACTGCTGGGTCACAGCCTGGTTATCTGGACATTTTCTGAGCATTCACAAATTTCATTTTCTACTTTCACAGTGGCATTCAGCTTGATGTGATAATTTATTGGTGGACTACAGCCCCAGCCCTGGATTTTAAACTGAAAAAAAAATAAAATATCTACTGCTGCCTGCAAAATACAATTATAGCCAAGTGCACTGTTAAGATAATTAGAAGGTTTTTAAAATTACATATATTTTAAAAATCCTTGTGTGTATTCTATTTTCTTAACTCCATAGGATAATACAAAATTGCTCTCCTGGCTTGACATTGACAGAAATGTTCTCTTTCACCCCTCTCTACAGAGAACAGTTAATTTTGTTGCTTGATGCTTAGAACAGATACTAACTTTGAATAGGACATTGTTTCCCAGCCAGATCAGTAGCTACCTCTTGGGCTCTTTTTTCAACATTAGTCCAGGACTAGCAACAAAACAGCAGTAAAAGAGGTAAAAGTTTGAGCATTCTCAGAGAATGTTTAGCTTTAATCCAATAAGAAATGTTAATTTCTTCTTTGTCAGATTTCCCCTCCCTTTTCTTATAACTATTTGTAGCTGTCAGCCCCGGCCTTATTTTAATGAGAATGGCAGCTCTAAATTCCTTCTGATCACTTTTATTTCTTTCTGGTTCTAAATAAGGAAATTCCCAGTGTGTATTAATCTCACTTGGAGATGTTTAATCAGCTGATCCCAAAGCTGAGTCCTCTTAGGCTGCATTGCTGGGGTCAGCTGTGTTAAAATATCCAGTTTGTACTATTAAAATATCCAGTTTGTACTATTAAAATATCCACTGTTTGCATTATTAAAATATCCACTCTTTGCACTAATTCAGACCAAGAACATTTTGAATTCAGGCTTTGTACCACAAGAATAGTGAGCTTACATCATTTCATTTTGTTACATTCTACCTCAAAGGGGTAAAAAAGAAGCAAATATGCAGTTTATATATTGATTTACTATAAATGAGATAATCACTTTGATTTCTCTGTTCCCTTCCATTTTTTTCTTTCTCAAGATGTTTTCCATTTCCCCCTCTCCTTTCTCTTCCCCTTTTCTCTCTCCTTTCTTTTTTTCCTTGCCTTTCTTCTTTCTCTTTTCTTCTTGTTTAAGCTGCTGGGCTGAATGAGGAAACAATTACAGGATGTTGGCTTTAAAAGTGTCTGGCTTTGCCAAATAAGTTTATCTTTTTTTTTTTTTTTTTTTTTTGCAATTCCTACATGCACGTACTGTTTANTTTTTTTTTTTTTTTCATTGTGGCTTAAAACATGCTAAACTCAAAGCCAAGTTACTAACCTAAAACTCATGGTAATTTTTTGCATTAAGGCATACAATAAACTTAGATAGTTTTTCCACAGTCCCTTTGCCAGTGATTAGTTTGGAAGATAGTATGTTTTGAATTTGCTGAGAGATCTACTGCTCTTAGCTTAGTTTTAGTACTTTTAAAAAGCAATCAATAATGCCCATTTTGTAATAAGCAAAATTTATGAACTGACAAGTAAAATGTAATTATAGTGGGTATTCTGTACAAGAAAAAAGAGGTGATCTTAAAGCCATCTCAGCATTCTGTTTGCACTCATTTTCATTCATATAAATGATTAAGTGGTTCTGTGCTGAAACGTTTCTCTCTCAAGGCTTAGCATGAGTCTGGAAAAGTTGTTGCCAAAGAGTTCTATAATGAAGTCACTGACCATTTGTATTAACTTCTCATTGTTACCCACAGACTAAATTTTTTACAGTATTATTTTTATGAGTGAGGCCCTAACTCAGCAGCAACTTAGACACCTTTTCTTTTTGTTCTCTGGGGGACAAAACTTGTAAATGTGTAAATTCATAACAAAAGTGGATCCTCCATCAAATGCTTAGCTTGACTTTGCAGTAAATGAAACTGCTTCCCTTGTTCTGCCCTCTGCTGAAAAATGGCTCCTTCTTGAATGAGCCACAAAAAGATCATTCAGAAACTACGAATAAAGGTCTGATTTTTTGTGAAAAATCACCTACTAAATTCAGTAGGCTTTAGTTCAACCTAAAAAATGGAGATGTTAATTTCCATTTAGAGCTGGGTCAAATAAGCTTTGTCCATGCTGCTTAGGGATGTGTTGAAATAATATGGAGTTAAATAAACATTCTGTCTTTTGATAATCAGAAACTGCAGTGGATTTTAGTACAGCCTAAGCAGTTCAGGCAGTTTAGGTAAGGCCTACCTAGCTGTGAAATTTTAACACACTTTAGGTCCTCTTGGAAGTCAGTTTATGAGTTGATTTTTCCACTTCCTTTCTGATCAGTTGTTTTCCTGCATCACCAGTTTCAGCTGCACAAACTCCTGCCAAAGGATCCCTGTACTAGCTATTAAAAAAAAACAAACCAAAAGCCTGCAAGAGTGTGAGTTTTAATGTTTCATGTATTTAGAGAAGACACATCTAGCTGCAGCAGATAGATCCTGGGATGGGCTCTCCAGCTGGGGCCAATATGTGATGTTAAACTTGCCATGGGCTATTGCTGCAGTTCATTGCAATATATGATATCATATTGCAAATATGATTAAAAAAAATGCATCCTGCAATAACAGAGGGAATTTCTTGGGGTGCTGGCTCCTTTAGACCTGGCATCTAAGAAGAATTTCTGCCTGATCTGAAGTTGTGAAAAATTAAAAATTGCAAGTGTGGCTGCTAAACTTACTGGAAAACCTGGAGCAGTTTTGCAGGCTTGCAGCTGGAGAGGATGCAAGAGGATGAAGGGAAAAGTCCAAGCCTTGCTCAGATACACTTCCCAGTGTGGCAGAGAGCACCACAATGGCAGCTATTGTCATGCTAGATGCAAATTCCAGCTGCAAACATTATCCTGTAGATTTTTTGGGGGTTTTGGGTTTGTTTTTTTTTTTATTTTTTTTAAGTTTCAGCTATCCCTATTTCATTTGTGGGAAGCAGAATAACGATGCTGTCAGCTACTGGGCAGAAGATAATTTATATACTGTGTGTGAAACTTACTTTTCATTAAATCAGGCCTAGAGATCCTTATGTGGATACAACTTGTGAGTTAGCAAGTATCATATATTGCATAGGTTTGTATCAAAGAACAATGAAATTTTTTATTATCATTGGGGTTCTTTTAGATTTGCAATTGGTAGTAGTCACTTGGTCTTGTTTAAAGATTATTTAGCTTTTATTGTGAGGAGGAAAAATAAAAGGTTGGAATCCTGACCTATTCAAACTTCAGCAGTTTTATCCTCAGGTTCTTGGTGAAACTTTACTTTAAGATACCTGCACTTAAAACAAACTGATTGGTGACTCTGTAGATCTTATTCTCTTGTCACAAAAATGACCAGAATTTGGAATCCTGCTTATTTTGGAACCCAGGAAGAATCCTTGTGCTTGTTACCTTCTCCCAGGGATGTGAACCACGCTGGGCATGAGCATCCTGCAGTGGAGCTCTGAGGATTTTGGAGGTGTTGCTCTCACCTGCTGGCACTGGCTTGTGTTAATGTGAAGTTAAAGCAGAAAGATTTCAGAAAGATTTATCCTGAAGATCTCCTGCAACTTCAGCCCCTTTTTGGGCTGTGCAGTTTTATTTGTGTCCATGCTGGAGGAGAGATTGTGCAATGAGCACTTTAGAAATGCAAGACAGGTCCACAAATAAGCATTGATGCTGGAAAGTGTTTTGTCTGGAGGTTAAGCAGTGTTTCCAGTGAGCCAAATTTCCACTTTGAAAACCTGAATTTCAGTCTTTGTGTCTTGCAGCCCATATTTTCTGTTAGAAACCACTGTTAGTTTCTGTGCTATTGAACTTTGTGACATGATAGCAATTAGAAGACACTTAACTGGGAGAGTGGAAACAGTATGCTATAGAAACCTTCTCTTAAAAAAAAAAAAAAAAGAAAAAGGACAATTTTCAATATTGAAGTGATTAGAACCTGTCATTTCATGTTGTTGTTTGCAAGTTGACATAGATGACAGGACAAAGGAGCATACATGGAAAGAAGATGAAAATTCAGAACAGATGTCAGGAAACATTTCTCATGCTGAACGTGCACAGTGGCCAACCAGGTAAGGCAAAAGCATTTTCCCTTTTAGGAAATAATTAGATGGACAAAATGGCTTTCCAAATTTCCCTTTTCTCTAATTTCCTTACTTTCTTCTTATACTCCAGCTGCTATTCAGTTTTCTCAAAAGGATGTTCATCCTCTGGACATGAGCTCAGTTCTTCCAGAGGGGATGAACTATTAACTGCTGAGTGAGCAGCTACTTACCCAGACATTATCCTGTCCACATTATTTCACCCTGTTCTGCTGAAGGCCTCACATTTTGAACTTGAGTGTTCCTGAAAATTTTCATCAGTTACAGAAATAAAGCTAGAAGAAAGTCAGAGGGACAGAAAACATGCTGTTGTTATTACCTGATGGAGTCTGATTGTTTAAAGTGACAAAAATGCTGCACAAAAAAATGAATCTGAGACATAACTTGGGGAAAAAAATTAAATGGGCAAATGCACCTCCCCCCAGGTGTTTCTGAAATCTTTGCTTCAGTTCAACCTTTACTCATAAATCTGATAGAGACCCCTGTGTAATCTTACTGCTCATCTTTTATACCTTCACATCTTTCATGTTCATAGATTAGAATAGTTTTATTTTCTCAGGTGAATATGAATGTGAAGCTCTCATTATTTTGGGCATTGACATTTGACATCTCCAAGTATCAGTCAGGACTATGTTAATTTTTGATGCTTGTGATTCTCATTTTGGTAAAGTGTTGGCCCATTAAAAGTTAATATATTAAATCTATCTGAGCATGATGGTGGAAAATGTCCACTGAGGCCAGGGTTGAGACTCAGATCTAGAAATCTGAAGTTTTTGGTTTGTAAAAAAGTTTTCCAGACCTGACTATTAAAAGTGATAGCTATTGGCTCTGTTTCCAAGCTAATGATTTCCCTCATGTAAAATGGAGAGATTTCTGCCCCACCCCAGAGTTTCAGAGCTAAATGGTGCCACCAGTATTCTCAATTTAGAGCCATTTCTGTGATAAAGAAATAAAAGATTTAGTTTCCATATTTGTGGAAATAATTCTGTGAGGTTGGTTCTGCTTTGCTTTTTAAATAGTAATAAAAATTGAAAATGTCTTCATTAACAATGACTACTTTAGACATATAATTATGAATATTCTGAAAAAGCCAATGGTTCAGAAATCTGGTAGCTCTGAGAATTCTGCACTGTAAATGTTGTACTGAAGAGAATGACCATGTCTCTTTTTTAATAGATATATCTATTATTTTTCTTTCCTTCCTATGGGTGTAAGAGGGAAACTAAAGGACCAGAAGGAAGTCTTTATACCACATACATCCATATTAATTTAAAAATTACTGTTCCCTATCATGAACCTCTTAATTCTTTCACCTCTGCACTTCTGAAAACATCAATTTCCTGCCTTACTTTTCAACACCTTTTATCCTTTGCTGTCATATTCAGAGCTATTCTTCACTTCCTTTGCACAGCTTTGACATTGTTAGCAGCAACAGATTTGAAATCAGATTTAGTATTTTGATTCAAAAAACAGAAGTCAAAGCATGAATTAGAATTAGGCATTTTTATTTTGATTAATTGTTTGCATTCCTTCTTACATGTCTTCTTTCTGTGTTGGTTTTTCAAGGTTTCATTTTTTCAGAAATATGAAGCTATGAACTATATGTTCTAAAAAATACAGGGAAAAGGATTCTTGTGTAATGATTAAGCAAGAAATTGCTTTTTTAAAGGAAAAGATTGATCATTTTACTTCTTATGAATGAAGTTAGATAATTCATTGAACTGAACTCTGCAGCTGACAGAGGCAGAGCATATTTCACTAATGTGTGAAATATTCCACAGCAGTGTGGGATGAGCTGACCATTAGCAGAGTTCAGGTATTTTCCTTTTGTACATCCACAGCCAGGCCACACAATCTCTCCTCAGAAGCAGAGAAGATCTACCTAAAACTGAGATTTGGCCATGTTGTATAGTGAAATTAACTGAAAATTAATGTACCTGTGCTGTTTTCAATCTCTAGTTGATTTTTTATGAGTTAGAAGTATTTAGTGTTTTAACTTTTCTGATTCTGTTTGGAAGAATTCTTAAACTAAAATAATTTGTCCAAATCTTCCCTCTTGTCCTAACTGTGAATTCACAGTGCTATAGTACAATGCAAAAATCATATTTCCCAATGCATCAATCAGGCAAGAGTCTGAAAATGCCATGGAACAACTCAATGACTGAGCCATAGTAGGATTATATCAGTATATTAGTATAATATTAGTATTTTAGTTGATGTAATGTGTCATGTGAAGTATGCCATGGGCACCAAGATCCTGTAAAATCAAAGAACAAATAAAAAAACCCTTATTAAAGCAAATACTAAAAATACTTAGTACTATAATTTAATTTGCAGTCAGCAAGTAAACATTTTCAAAAGAATTTTTTTCAGCAATATTAGAGGAGATAAAATATCCCCTTGATAGGCTTGGGTTTACCTCTGAGATACAAAGTACATGGACTTGCTCATAAAGCTAAGATTAACCTTCCAGATAAGTATAGAACAATAATAAATTAATTAATATATTATTAAGCATCTGTTCTGCAGAAGAAAAGCCACTGTGGGGAACAAGGGTTTTGGTGAGGGATAAAATCCATTTTGTGCTGCATGAAATTGCAGGACTGCTTGTTGGCTCTTTAATCAGACTTTTCTTAGAAGAGATCTTTGCAAATGAGAGCTGAGTGAGAAGCCAGGTTCTGCCATAGATCATTTCTTGGTGTCCCAGGGAATCCAACATTTCTCTACATGGCTTCTTTTGCCTTCAAGGGAATGGTCAGGTTAAATTTGAAAATATATTTCCAAAGAGGAAATGACTACATATATACAACATATTAGTGCTAATAAGATCATTGCAGTGTGTCAGCTGGCATAGTTGTGCTCTGGAAAATAGTTCCCATATCATTATTAGCCATGACTATTCCAAGAGGAAGTGTTGAGCACAATACTACAAAATGTGGCTCTTTGAGCATATTTTCTTTATGTTTATGTCCCACTGAAAGCAATAACTGACCCTTTTAAAATATAAAGCATTATTTCCTATTCAGTTTCCAATGCTGAAAGCACTAAATAAATAAAAAAAAAATTATGTGGATCGTTCATCTTTTCTTCTGCATGCTTTGTTAATGTACACAGCAATGGAGGATTTTAAGAGATTCTTTTGATGCAATGTTAAGAGCAAATTATCTTAATTCAGTCCAATTTATACATGAGAATAACTGGCTCAAAGCAGTCCTATGATCAGTGTGGCTGTGACTACCTTAAATACATCCCCTGATCATTATGGCTACAGATAATAGCCTTGTAGGTTAAATTGTTACACAGGTTTGAGTTTTTAAAATTGATTTTAAAAGGTCAAAATTTTAAAATGATACTGTTATTTAAATGTAGGGTGAAGGTTTAAGTACAAATCACTCTAAGGTAACTTTTTTTAAGAGCAGGCTAATGCAGTATTATGTTTTATGGTGCAATAAAATTATGTGCTAAAATTATGCTCATAAATGCAGGCAAATGTAAACCAAGCTATTAGTTATGTTTTCTCAGATAAAAGTGATTAGCATAGCTATCAAACTCTTCTCCCATTTGAATAACAGAATTATGTCTGAAATCTAAGGCGTGTTTGCTAAAGCTGAGTCTTAAAAAGAAATGTAAATCCAGCTATCAATGTAATATTTGAAAGCGGATGCAGAGGCCTGCCCATCATTCTGCTAACAACTAAGAGCAGAGGAACATGACCCAAATTGCAGGGAAACACATCAATGTGAAATGTGCCTGAAACACTATTTTGGAAGTCATTCTTAGCACTTTATCATAATCTCCTTACTGCTGATCAGACTTATTTAAAAACCATTGTGGTTTGTTTAAACATAAGAGTGATGAAAGAGTCTTTTAGCAACAGTCACTGTGAGACAAAGTTTCATGTTTAATTCATGAACTGTGTGGTCATCTACCAGCAAATTAATTTCCATTTGACAGCTATACTTCTGGTAGTGTCCTCTCAGGAAGGCACATGGTATATAATTAAATTCTGAACAGAACAAATTAAATGCTGATTACTTCATAAACAATTTCAAGGCTTGAATATTGTTACCTGTCTTTATAGGATCAAAACAAGATATTCTGACAATGATGAATGAATATATTTTCTCAACCCGGTATCCAATTTTTTTTCTAATTCCTAAGGGTTAAAATTTCTACTGGAAATTCCAACTGTGGAAAAAAAAATCCCAACTAAAAAGCCAGCTCCTACTTCAAACCTGCAAGGAGCTTTCTCTACCTGTGGCTTTCCTGGGATGCTAATGTTGATTCTCAGAGGCAGAATTTGGTATTTTAGAGGCAAACCACTGCCTAGACACATGCACTCTTTATTTTGCATCTTTGCCTCTCTCCTTTATCCTCTTAAATTTGGTAAATCCAAGGAAATTGATGGATATTTGCTATGCTGATGAGAGGAAGAATGATAGATGACTGACTGTGGTGACCATAAGGATTACTCCTTATCATACACAATAAAAAAAATTACAATAAAAGATAAACTACTAAATAAAATGTTAACAGAGGTTTTCAAATAATCATGGAAGGAAGAGCAGTGCAGGGAAGTCTTGCTGATCAGGAATTTTGCTAAGGTTTCTACCATGCTCTCCATCCCTGTGTTCAAGGATGGATGGAGCTCTGGTCTGCAGGAAAGACTGAGTTGTGACAGATAGGAAAAGTGCAGCAAGAAATTCCTGTGCAATGTGGTGATAGAAATAGTCATTCAGTAATGCAGATTGAGAAGGAAAATTTTCTCAATATACAGATAATTTGAAAAGAAGACAAGAGTAAAACTAAAGGGCTGCAGATGATAAATATGTGCATGAATATGGGAGGTGCATAGAATGTTATAGCACTGGTGAATATTAGTATTTCAGGAAGATAAGTGTGCACAACATACTTAATTTTGTATAACCCACTGGTCAACAAGCCTGCACCCTCTCTCCCTTCACAGTCAGAGCTGGGGTGGCTGAAGTGGGATCATGGTCATACCCATCAAGTTTTGAAGGAAGAAGTAGAAGGAAACTGTTAGCAGTTTGGATTTGTTTGGTTTTGTGCCAACAACAAAAGTATCTAAAATTAGCTGATGTGGAACACCAGATCTGATGGCTCACACAATTCCTCTGGTTTGGATGGAATAAAGAGGAAAATGATTTTGTATTATCACTGCTGGGATGTGTGGAAGACTGCTTTGCATGTCGTTCTTTCCTCTTCACTGTAAGATGTTTTATGACCTCAGAGTGATGAGACAGGGGAGAAGAACTGAGTTCTGAAAATGCAGGGAAAAGTACAAAAAGAATATTGGAGCTGGCCCAGAAATGACATAAACTAAGATGTAAGCTAAGGAGATAGGGAATCTCCAGATACAGGGAAAATAATAAATCCAGGTTTAACAAGAGTAAAATATGAGTGAAACTGCTTGGGGGTGAGAACATCAGCACTAAGATTAATGAGTGGTGAGCAGGGGTAGCAACTGCCATGTCATATTAAGCTTGGAAAAGTTATAATAATAAAATCTAAAAGGGAGCACATTCCATGCAGTCAATCTGAGTTCACAGCACATTGAATTTTGTAAGACCCACTGGACAACAACTGTATCTAGGAAATGCCATCAGGTGGCCAAAATGTGGGGCATGACGTTACATGTGCTGAAAAATCTGTTTTACTGCAATGTCTGTTAAACACAAGCTGAAAGAACAGTCTAAACTGCCAGTAAATATAAAACAAAATGAAAACAAACACTGCAGTGCATGACTTCCTGTGGGATTTGATATTAATCCCCACTTATGAGGAGTAGTCTGTACAACATATTTTCCCTAGGGGACTTGTGAGTTATCCAGCTAATCCTTATTCAAGGCATATGATTTGTATCCGGCAAGAAATCACACAGAGTTTTTTCAATTAGCTCCAAATATACAGTATTGATAATAAAGTCGGTGTGATTAGATTAAAAAGAAAAAAAAAATCATTGGGAAACAAGCTTAATGTGCACATTCCATTATGCAGTGATCAGTGCTATAACTTAGGAGGTGTAACTTTAAGCATCTGATTATCTTGTTATAAGATCTGTTTGGACTCAGTTAATTGCCTTTATGTTTTCAGTAATTTCTTATCCTCTTGTTACCTACCTTTTTTATACAAATTAAAGATTAATTGTCCTCATCAGTTCTCTAGTTGAGGCCTGGTGATGGATGTGCTGTCTGTGCTGGTTTTGAACTCTCCTGCATTCACCATTTGAGCACAGCTTTTCCAGAATTGGATTCTTTGCCTGATATGTTCTTCACTCCCTGCTGACAACATCTGTACCTTCTCCATCCTATGGAGGAGAAAAATTAAAAAGCTCAGAGCAAGATATTTTGCAGCTATTTTGTCATATAAAAGACACTGGCATAAAATCTTAGCTCACAACTAGATACTTTAATTTATGTTTGTTCTTTTCCTCTTTGAATAGAACTATATTTGTTGGCAACTAAATCTATCTGAACTCTGGTAATATGAATAGTGGAACTGTTGAATAGAGCTTTCAGAAGAGAGAGATTTCAGTTCCCTGTGAGCAAAAAGAAGTGAAGTCCCCTTTTATAAAGGATACAGAGTAGATCATGCCTGAAATTCAGTGCTTTCAAAAAAGCCTTGTGACACGCAGGAAGGGTCTGTGCTGCAATTAGAGCTTTTCCTAAGCTGCTCCTGGATGCACATTTAGGCATTGTACATTTCTAGTTTGTGCAAAAATACCTCATTTACTTTTGCATGTTTCAAGACTGACTGGAAGACAAAAATGCCAGATGTTACATATTTGTCACTTCTTGTAGTAACATGCATGTGGTACGTATGCAGCAAATATTCCAAAGACTGAATCTTGGCATGGGACCACTAGCATGCTAAATATAGAAATTACATTGTTCAGATTTTATTTAAAGAGTTCAAATTTGGTATGTTGCTGTTCATTTAAATACACATAAGGAGGTGGAAAGGAGATAGGATATTTTAATTTTTCCCAAATTTTTGTTAAGCAACATTTTGTATGCAGCTGGCAGCTCTTTATTTCCAGTGAGATGAGAAAATTTGCCAGAAATTCCTTCCTTGCTAATGAAACATAGACTGAAAATTCTGAAAATACACAGATTATCAATTTGCATTTTTTACTGAACCGTTTTAACACAGTAAGTGTAGATAAGGGTGGATGATTTCAGAAAGGGTGAAAAACTTTCCTTTCTCAGAATCACAAAGGAGCTTTCATAAATCTCAGGAGTGAAACAGGGAATTTAACAGTGCATTGCAATTGTTGGGTGCTGCTGGCTTCAGCTCTGAGAATGTTTCCCTGGGATTTTGGGTGACTTGATCTGCACACCTGTTAGTTTGCACATTTGTGTTAAGATTAATACTGCTTTTATGTCTGGGGTTTATGGTGTAGGAGCACAGTTTCTTCTAAATGGATTTCTGCTGTGCTGGAAAGAGACTATTTTGACTTTGTAATCCAAGATTTTCCCATATTCATTTAAAATGTGGGCTTGTTCTTTTCATATCTCCTACAAGTGGTAGAATTTTAGATCCTGAAGACAGTGATTTCCCCAGTTAATTTTGGGAAGATGCCACAGAAGCTATTGAGCCCATAAAATTCACTTTCTAGCTGTTCCCATGACTGAACAACTACAATAGCTTTGCTGTTAGGACTGTGCTTGGGCTTCAGCTCAGTATTTGCTGAGTCAGAAGGAGAATTTCTGTCTGATTTGCCTTTCTGCTGCTTCAGACAGCAGTCAGTTCAGTGATCCCAGTCACTTATTGTTCATAACTCCCAGCAGAAATGTGCCAAGGCATTGAGATCATCCTGGCTTCTTATTGATAAATGGGTCAAGTTCTTGCTGTGCAGTAAATCCACTTATTTTAAGCATCAGAATTTTATTAACTTGGGTAAGATATCAATTCAGTGTTAGGTCTGTAAAGTGTTCCAAGCCTTTAGCAGTTCTGTAAACATAAAATCCCTAGTTGGCTCAGGAAGCCCATAAATTCAGTAAAAAGCAGGAAAGTCTGTGTGTGTCTCACCAGCTGGGTTACTATTACTTGGTAGGTTTGTTTCCTGAGAGGTGGGTGTCATGAAATGATCTTTCTCTCTGTCCAGACACTCAGCTTGCAATTCCACTTTGTTGTAGAAACATCTCACTTTCCATGAGTCAATTTTACATGTTTGATGAAGATAGAAGGGCAAGGTGAGGAAGTGGAAAGGCATTTTCTGTCAATTCCAAATAATAAAGTTGGTTCCAAAGCCTTTGCAGATAAGGAGTTAATCAATGGCACCAGCAATGTCATTTCCTTTTCCAAGTAAATCCAGTACTTAGGTAAGAAATGTTTCTTGTGTGCTATTTTCCACAGTCTTAGCTCTAAACTTTTAAAACTCTTAAACCCTTGATGCTTTAAAAACCTATACAACAGTCTGAATGTCTAAAAAGAGAACTCATTTGTTCTCCACACACCATCTCTCGAATGAAATAGAAGCTAGTGGATGGAAATTCTGAGGACAGGAGATTCTTGCCAATATGAGGTTGGACTCATGCTGATGGTTAACTTGCTGAACACCAGGAACATGAGGAGAGCCAAGACTATTTCCTCTCTTTTACTGCATGGTAAAAATCCATCACAAAATTCAAGGGCTACCTTTTGAATACTTAAACTTAGTTTGTGATCAACAGATTGTCTTACATGATCCCAAGGACTTTTCATCCTTCAGCTGCCAGACATACATTGGAAAAGAATGGTGTCTGTGACATTGCTGTCCCACATATGAAATTGAAATTAGTGAGAAACAAGCATAAAATCATCATGTTAGTTTTTCTTTTTGGCACTTGCTGATTTGACTACTAGTGGACAAGGTCAGTCTAGTGTCTCATATAACTTTCCAGAGCCTGAACTGTTCTTAAAAGTTAATTTATGGTTCCCTGAGGAACAGCTATTGTCATAATCTCTCTTTATCCCATCAGTAGAAACCTGAGCTCAGTGAAGTGTTTATTGTGTGTAAGCCACATACTAAACTCTTGCGTATATGGGGGCTACCTAATGGGCCCAATTTTGAGAAGCTGTGTGGATAATTGCAAAGCTGAAATCTCTGTACCTCTGCCTAGTCCCAGTGTGTACCAAAATCCTTGAGGCTGCAGAAAGAGCTGTCTGTTGGCAGAGTTTCGTCAAACTAATGCTGACCACTCAAGTGGAATCCTAACAAATTGAAATCATCTGGATGCACTGACAGAAGCCAAAAAACTGACTTTATATTGCTTTTTCCAACAGAGCAACCAGACCACAACACTGGACCATGTGGGTGGCCTCACCCACTCACATATATGACACTTCTGGAAGTGAAATGGCTATGAAATCACTGCCTTGCCCCAGATATAAAACAGCTCGTTTGTCCTGGTGCCTTAACAGGCTGTGATGAGCCAGCTTCATGGCCAAGGTTCTCAAATTCAAGACAAGGAAAATTTGACAATTGTGCAATTAATTTGCTTCATGTGCAGAGCTAAGTATTGGAAGGCTTTGCTTACCAAGCACTGCTGTGCATAGAGAGGTTGATGTGAATCTCTGAATGATAAACTTGAACTGTGCTCTCCAGGAGAGCCATTTTCACTTGTTCCAGGTACAAGGTATTTGAAGAATTAGGGCAGTCAAGCAGATAAACTGTGTAAAGTTTGCTTTGCAACTGTTCAAGCTGCATAAGTATCCCTGTTGCAAAGACAGGAATAAAGCCACATCTAATTTTTCATTTGTAGAAATATTTCTGGGAGCAGAATTTGTCTTATTGTCTTAATTTAATGCTTACAATCTAGCTAATACTTTAGAGAATACCTGAGAGCCAGGTGAGCATGATTCTGTAGCTGAGGTACAAATTGCTCTTATAATCCATTAGGGGGTTGACTTTTCCTGTTTCCTGAGCTACAGTGGCTTGGATAAAATGGAAACTAGATCTTGCCAGACAAAAGCTTTTGGTTTCTGAATACATCTGAGGGGAAAGAATAAAATAAGTCATTGAATTCAGAAACAAAATTCTCATCAGCTTCAACAGGGCATTGAGGGGGGTGAGCAGAGACAAGGTTTCACTAGGAGTAGTTAGTACATCCTTTGAAGAATATATGATCAATAAGAGTATCAATTCATACTGGATTCTTTCAAAGGGCAATCAGTCAAGCAGGAAAAAAACCTGAGTGTTAAAAGCAGTAGATCAAATTAAAGTTTCCTTCTCTCTGAGAAATTCTAACTTTCTATTTGTATTACAATACAAGGAATGACTCCAGTGTGGTAAAGCAATCTGAAAGCCACTGAGCATGTTCAGGAGTACACAATGAAATCCTGTTTCTTGTTTCTCAGACCATCACAATATAAACTCTCAAATCTATATGCTATCATTTCTGATCAAATGATCACCTGATGAACATGGACTTTACTGGAATTTCCACTAAGGTTTTGTTAGAGCTTCTAATTATTTCATTTTTTTGCACTGTTTGGCCCCTAAGAAAGGATGCTTTCTTGCATTTGTCCTGCAGCTGCAGCACAATGCTTCTATCTATTGGTATTTGCGTGCAAAATGTGCAGCAAGAATTTGATGGTTGCCACGTGTGCCCAATAACAGCAAAAAAGGAGGGAAAAAAGCAGGATAAAACAAACTTCTCCACCCTAGTAAGAGGTTTAAATCATAACTGCCTCAGGAGAGAATTGTTTCCTCCTTCAGTAGCAGTATAAACTCTTGAACACAGCGCAGCCAAGACATATCCCCTGAAACAGTGACTGAGTGTTAAACAGTGCTACATCTCTTTTATGAAAAACATTCTCTGAAAAGCTTGCATAAACAAGAAGCCCACATGTTCAGCTAAACTATTTTTTGGCTCTCTCACAGTATTTGTTGACTCATTTGGATTTTTGCATGTGTGTAACTCTTTAACTTCCATGCTCTCTGCACTGCTGGCAAGTGTTGATTTTTCTTTCTCAATGATCCATGGTTCAAGCCTGTACAAAAGTCAGGGGTAGCCATTAAAATGTTAATGCATGGTAGCTGTTCTTACAATATTTTCATAACTTTTTTAAAAGCTAAAAATTAACAGTAATTACTCTATGTTAATATATGGCTAAGTATTATAAACATTAGCAACCATAAAAGTATTTGTTGTATCATCAGGGCTGAGATTGTGACTGGAGTTAACATTGCAGCACTTTATACATTTAGAGCAGGAATTAAATTTCCCAAATGCATCCCCTCCCAAAACCCCAGACAGTGTTTGCCAGATGTCAACAACAGCAGCAGACAAGGTTTCAGGAACCCTGCAGCCTGTTCTCAGAAGTGCTGCTCTAACTCACAGCTCCATCCAGCTCCTACTCTCACTTTTCGTTGCCTTGATATATTTTGCTTTCTTTGCCTTGTCAGTGACATTTTTCCAGTGTGGGGTTTGTTTGCAGGATGTGTTCAGACAGTATTTATTGAGGCTGGGTCCCAATCTCCACTTGGGCCCCTAAGCTCTACCCCTTCATCTTTGATTCTCAAATGCTTTTGTGCATGTATAGAACAGCAGAGGCAAGATTGATGCCTCTCCTTTATTTTTTTTGTGTTTTGTTTTTTTTACTATAGTATTTTCATCAAATCTCAATTAAGCCAGGCTTTTAAGAAGTCATTATTTGTCTTTCTTCTTTTTTTTTGATATCTAACTTGAGATATGATGCTTTCATCTGCTGAAGAATGCATGATTTCAAATGATTGAGTGATATATAGCCCTAAATAGTCTAAATCAGGTACTTTGAACCTCATATTTAGAACTGGAGTAGGTACCTTTAATCTTTGTTTCCCACCTTTAAGAGCTGATAATATTCCTTCAAATCATGGAGATGTATTTATGTCCTGGCATACTGTTGTGGTAAGTTTCTCCTAAAATTCCATGAAGGAATTAATGCATTTTTTCAAAATGCAGCTTGGACAATGTAGTCAGAGGCAGTATATTAGCTACAAGAAGAAAAGAAATTTGGCTGTACCAATAAAACTTTGTATCTTTTGATACAGAACCTTGCAGAAAATTGCCAAGTGGAGTTGTAAGTAAAATACTGAATAAAGTTTATGCAGGCAGCTTTCATTCTGTGATTTATAGCTTTTCAGGCCTTGAATTTTGACCCCTAGTAACATTCTTTTAACAGAGTTATGTGGCATACAAATCTCAAACAATATGAAATTCTGTTTATGATTATTATGTTCAGAAAGCAGTTAAACATTTGCATTCCCAAAGAAGGAGGCCAAGTATATTTGCAATATTTTAGATTATGTGTTTTTAAATATTTCTGTTTCTGCTGCTATTTTTGTGCACAGTTTTTCAGGAGTGTGTACACGAGCAGAACAGAATGTCAGAGCCTGAAGTGGCAATTCCAAGTAATAATAGCTTTTTCTGCTGTGCTGTTGTTGATACATCAGAGTGCCTGTCCAAGCCTCTGTGGATTCCGTGATGCCTTAGGCAATCCTGTATCTCAAATGCACCAATCTGCCACACAAAGTGTTTGGGTACCTGCTCTGAGCATCTCTTGGGCTGCCAGCTCATGATCCAGGGGTGTCACCTCGGCAGTGAGAGCAGCTCAGAGCTGAGCATCCTCCCCTCCGGGGCAGCAAACGCTGCGGGAGGGGTGGCCTGGCTTTGTGCCTGTGTCCCCCAGGAGAGGTGATGCTCCTCCTGCCTCTCCTCCCTGCTCCCAGACAGTGCTGCTGGGCTCCTGCCAGCAGTGGTCAGCAGAGAAAAGCTCCGTCCTGACGGCTCCTCAGTCCTAAATGCCTTCAAACACGATGTTTATTGGCATTGAGATAAATCAGATGATGAATATGAAAGCTCTGTGCAACATGAAATTGATATAAATTAGTTATGAATGCATTTACTGAAAGTTCTGAAAGAGCTTTCAGCAGGCAGGCAGCAGAGCTGTTTGAAAATTATGGGAGAGGTTTTGTGAGAGAGAGCAACTTTTATCAAAAGTATTTTGTTCTCTTGTTGCATTTAAAACCCATAATTTATAGTCCTTCTTTGGCTTGGTTTGCATTATTTTATATAACTAGCTCATTGATATTCTTTTTTTTTTTTTTTGGTATATAAATGTCTGTGTGGGAAATATAAAGAATGTGAATCATGTATGGCTGTCACTGCAGTCCAAAGTGACTGGTCATTTGTGTACAGGTATTTTCTGACATCCTGCGTAAGGAAACCAGAAACAACTATTTGGCAGATTTTCTGTATAAGCTAAAATCTTTTTGATTCCTGTCTTTTTTGATCAGACTAAAGATGTTTTAGAGGTAGGAATAAATACCTAAAACTGATTTCAAAATAATTCTCCACTTGTTCAACTTAAAAATAGATAGCACAGTTTTGTTGCGTTGTTACTTGAGAAAGTTTTTCCTTTGCTGTCACACACCAAAGCAAACATTTTTTTTAGAGTTTGGAAGAACACTACAAATAGATATTCTAGCACTGATCCACATTTCTTGCTGGTGACTTCATATCAGTTAGTTGTAACTAATGTCACTGGAGCAATTTCCAAATGATTTACATTGACAGAAAAACAGAAACAATGGAGTTATAACCAATGCCTGTGAAAATGAACTCTGCTCTGCTCCATCTTACAAAAGTGATGTTAGATTTCAAAATTACAGTCCTGTTCCTGCAAGCAGTACTTTTCCCTTTTTTCTCACCTCTTCAGCAGCTCCCCAGAATTCCCTATGAATCCTAAGTGCCCATAAGAGTTCTTGAAAAGTCCAGCACAGCTACTGCTACCAAGGCCAATGCCTGTTTTGATTCTTTCAACAGAATGCCCTAGGGATGCAACTTTTCATTAGCTATAGGCAGCTTTCTTTAAAACTTTGATTAAAATATGACTAAAGAGGTAATACTGGCAATTTTGCTTTTGTTTCTATTTAACCAGATTTAAAAAAAAAAAAAAAAAGGGGAGGGAAAAAAATGTTCTGCTGAATTGCATGACTTCATGGACCATATTTCACGTTCCTCATTGAAATGTGGTTAAAATAATCTTGTACTTAACCGGTTCCAAACCTTCAAACAGCAATGTGTTTGGCTTTTTTTTTTTTTTCATATGTCAGCTTAAGAGATTTTTTTTTTTTTGGGTCGGTATTTATCAAATACTTACATATATAAAGCATTCATTAATTAATACGAGGACTGTAATTCATATAAAACAATTATAGCATTTAGAGCTTTCTGAAAAGCTACTATTGCTGCCTTAGCCCTTTTAAAATATATACTCCCCAAAGGACAAAATGTGATCTATTAATATGTATGCATTATTACTTTTTTGTAGCTCTGGCTGCTGATGTCTCTGAATATGGAAGCATTTAGAGGTTATAGACGGTCCGTTAGTCGACTTGCAATTCTAAGTGCAATATTTTCTAAAACTTAAAAAGCATTATTAATTACCCTCTGTCTGTATTAGAGAGTATAATATATTTTCTTCTGGAGATTTCACATTTCCTGTGATCCTGCAATAGCAATGCTTGAACTTGTTAGGTTACTTAGAATAATTGGCAACACAGGGATAAAAATTTCTGGTTGACTGCTAATTGCACAAATTAATAAAAATAATTCATCTTACATCACTCTAGCCTTTAAGCAACTTTCTTACTTTTTCCAGCAATTCTGAGATTATGCATTCCCAGCAAAAGGAGTTTACCTTCTTGCAACTGAAGGGTAGCATATTTATATGCAAAGGCTTGTAAAAGGAAAAATTGAGCTGATTCAATAATGTATACATTCCTCCCAAACTAGAATGAGGTATTTTTAATTTATTTTATATTTTAGACTTTATTCAAAAGTATCTTGTGTCCTTGTTGCTTAATTGGCTTGATAAAAAACATTTGTTATGCAGGTCTGGAACTGCAGGGAAGTGATTGGCTCCTTTTAAATGTATTAAGTGTAGTCAGTTTGCTTTTTATAAATGAAATAAAAGAACTACTTAAAAAAATTTTCAATTCTTCTCCATGATCAGCCTATTGTCACATGCATTTGGCATTCATTATACGTTAGCCCCAGGCGCCTCCAGTCTTGTACTCAGGCCAGCAGTAATTTGGTTTATAGAGATCATATGGCAGGGAAACAGACCTTGAAAGACAGAACTCTAAGAAGCATATTTGATGAATTTCCTATGATTTGAGTCTGGGTTTATTCTTTCCTGTTGTGGAGCAGACACCCTACAGCACACGCGCTGGGGCCCGATGCGCCGAGCACGGGGCCAATTAAATGACAATATGCACACTGTTTTTATGCACATCTCGGGTTGCATTTCCTATCAGAGAAAGGGAAGGGATGATGGGAGGGGGAGGAGAGGGAGAAAAAAAAAGGGGGGGACTTGTAAAGGATCCAAATATGGGCAGGAAACCACACAGAGTGAAGGTTGCCTTTGTCATTAGCAATTAATGTAACCACGAATGTTGGCAAAAAAAAAAAAACAAAAACCCCCCCCAAAAAAAACCCTGGCATCCTGGAGCACCCAGCTCCAATGGCTGTGGTGCTGCAGAACATCAACCAGCAGCTATTGCACTCCTGTACCCACATGGGTCCCAGTTCTTTTCTGAGTGTGACCAACAGGTAGCTGCTGGAAGTAGCAGAAATGGAGCTCAGCAATTCCACAGTCAAATGTTTGGGGTTTTTTGTCATTAGCTCTTACTCTCTTGATCTGCACTCTTGAGATGTTATATAACATATCTATATATAT
>VXBI01008787.1:763572-802566 GCA_013397375.1 Toxostoma redivivum | reverse complement strand
TTTTTTTTTTCTGATTGATTTTAATTCCTTTTCCTCTCCTCACTTCTCCTTTCCTCTCTCTTTCTCTCCTCTCCCTGCACCCCCCTACTTTTTCCTAGTAGTTTATAAATGCCACTTTTCATTAATGTGACCAAAATGTCATCAAGTAGTTTAATGCTCTTTAATGTCCTTGTATCGTTTACATTTTTTGAACAGTGTGGAAATGAATCCCATCTGTGGATTTGCTAACATCAAAAACCTTTGACAGGCTATTTAGACGTGCTACTTCACGTTGCATTAGCATGTACAATGTCAGAGAGGCAGGAGCCAGGGGGAGGCCACACTGTGCCACCTCACTCCTGACCCCTCCTAAAACTGCTCTGAAAGTGGCAGATCACTTACCTCAGAAAATGAAAGTCAATTGTGAAGTATCTCAGCCTGGACAGGAGCCCAGAGGCCCCAGGAAAAGTGTGAAGCCTAAATAAAAAGAGGCAAAAATCTTTCTGTGGAAAAAGAAGAAAAAAAAATAAAAAGGAAACAAAATCAAACCCATCCTCTCCTCCTTGCTGGTGCCAAGGGATCCGTGTATCATCACTGTTCATGTCCTAACATTGTCTGATGTTTCATTTTCCCATTTTTAATGGGATTTTTTTGTTTGTCTTATGGATGGTTAAATGCTTCCAAAGTCATCTGGTTACATTTTTCGGGCTACTTTTCTTATTTGTTTCTTCTTGCATATTGGCCAACCAAAAAGATTTTATTGCTGAAATAGGTGGTGCTGAGCCATTCTGTCAAGGCTGTCCCCACCCCTGAAAGGACTTACCATGTTCTTTTTTTAGGACTGAAAATTTTGGAAGTGATTATGAAAGAACCCCTTCTGCAATACTCTCTGCAAGTTAGTCCATATCAGAATAGTATGGTTTTTTTTAACCTTTATTGCTGTAAATGTCTCATAAACAAAGCTTATGGATTGAACTGGCTGTTTAATATGTGATGGGTGCATTTTAAATTTCTTTGGCTTTTTGCCATGAGAGTGACATGTGCCCCCCCTCCCCTTTTAAGGCATTACTGTAAAAAGAGATGTGGCTTTTTATTTCAGGAAAACAAAAGCTTCTGTTCTTCCTGAGACACGGAACAGCAGAGTGCATTTTAACTGTTCATCATTATGGATAAATGGATAATAATTTCCACCTCTGAATGCACTAGGATTTACTTGCCAGCTTTTTTAATCCTCACCCATACTGCATTTTCATATGGAAATATAATTTAATTTTAAGTTAGAATGTAAATAAATAACCTTGTGTAGTGGCACCAAGTTTTCAAAGCCAAGGTAATCTTTTATAAGCATGAAATAAAAATGCCTTTAAGGCAATTATTATAAGTGCACAAGTCCTTTAGTCTTTAGCAGTCAGGTCTGTGTGAGACAATGCACAATTGTGCTGTTAGCACTGAAAGAGTAAAACACAAAGTATGGCAACAATAAACAATGCACTTTATTTCACTCTTTAAATTGGTAGGGTTGTGATAGCTTCATTTATAGAGAGTCGGGATCCAAACACGAGGAGGAGACAACCAGGTTACATTTATATTCATTTAGCATTCCATTCTAATTGTTTGATCTCGTGCTTTTTATGCTAAATGTGGATAAGCAGGATGGACTCTTTTAGATTTTTCAAATGAGTTTCAGGCAAAAGAAGGTCATGGGTTTTCCTTATGCATTTCATAGGAGACATGGAAAAAACACTGAAGTTTATTAAGTAGGAAAATCCAATCTTTTCACTCATGGTGGCTCACATTCTCTTCCTGTTCTGATGTCTGAGACAAAGCTTTGAGTCTTTTCAATGCAGGAAGAACAAACCAAGCCCTGGTTCTAGCAGAGAGCTGTGATGCTCCATTGAAAATGTAGTAAGCAAATGATGGGTCTGCTATTAGAATGAGATTTTTTTTTTTTTTTTGTAAACTTGTGTATAGAGAGCAGAGAGACTCCTCTGAAAAACCATGGGGAAACCACAAAAATGGCCATTGGGGCAAAAATTTATTGAATCTTCAGTGCAAGAGAAGTCATTGTCAATCAGGTTTAGATGCTCTTGTCTTTCTGAACGTGCTTTGGGGACTTCTGGAATAATTTAGTTGGTATTTGGAGCTGAGAGGGCACTGAATGAGGGCCTGAAAGAGCACACTGCTCACTTCAGGCTGTTTCTGATATCACACTGGGCCTTGCTTTCTGTTGTTAATTACACCCCAGCCAGTGGATATGAAATTAGAGCCCCTGAATACCTGGGAGTGAGCAGTGTGTGTGCAGCCATTAATACTCATTAAAAGTAAGATCAGAAAGGGACCTTAACTGTGGCTTTTGCTGTGGGCTAATGGCAGATCCAGCCTCAGCTGGGTTGATTGGACTTTGGCCAGAAGTGATGTGCAAGTAACAGTAAAAAGAAAAAAAAATATCTGACATTATCACAGGTAGATAAACATAAAAATTTTCTGTCTATAATTTTAAAATTAAGTGGGAATGCACTGGCCATAATGCAGATGAAGACAAGGCATTTGTAAGGAATAATCTGTGTAACAAAGCCAAGAGATAGAACATTTGACTGCATTTCTCCTTGAATATTTAAAATCAAATTGCATTTGTCAACAATTACTAGCTATCTAGACTATATGAAGAAACAAAACAGAAAAAGCTTTTACCCCAGTTGCAAAAAATTCCTTCAACCCTTGTGCAAAACTTTGGTGGAAATGAAGAAAAATACTAATGTTTGTAGCATTTTTAGATGATAACTTGAATTTCTGGGATGAATGAGCTTGCTGACAGTTCAATGTTATAGAGAAAAAAATAAATTTCCAAATGAAAACATTTTTCTCATTTGAAAGTTCCTATTAGAAGTATTCAATAGGATGGTTATTTATTGAAAAGCATTCATTTTTAAACAGAATATTTGTTTAATCAAAAGCTTCTCATTAGATTCCATAGAACAGTTGGTTTTAAGCTCAGCTATATTCTATGAAAAATGAAGATGTGAAGAATGGGAGTTCTGCTGACAGGAGTTTGGTATGTAGCACAAACTAAAGTCACTTCAGAATAGTTTGTAGAGGCAAATTCATCTGGATTAAAGGGATATTATGGGATAATGTTCAGCAGCACTCTTCCTGTACCTCTGATATATGGCAAATTTTGAGACTTCTGTGGCAGACAAAGTAGGACAGAAAAATAGTTTTGAGACCAGTTTTATTTCTAGCAATATTGGAGATTGTAGGAGGAATGGCAGGAAAATGGACATGGTTTTGTTTCTGGAATAAAAACTAACATCCTCCCATCAAAGGATGGGGTTTTAGGTGGTTTCTCTGTTGCAGAGTACAGTTTGTACACCTACAGTAAATATTTTAAAGATTTCATAGATGATCCTGAACACTTCCATATCAAGGCTTACAACACTTCTGGATGGACAAAAAGTTGTTGGAACTCAGCTGAAATTGCTGGAAAACTTATTGGAGAGGCATCTTTCAGCCCAGCTGGCAAAATACCTTTCTGATGAAAATATAAAACCCTTTGACATTTTAGCAAGATGTAGTGCTTTTTAAGAACTGCAACAGTATCTTAAAGGGAATTGGATTCATATTGAAAGGTACCCTTGAAGACTTAAAATGAATTGGTTCTTATTCTGATTTACACAGCCTAATAAAGCTGTCAGCATTTTGGCTTCCCTTTTTAGCAAAACTTTAAGGATCCCTGTGAACTGGTTTGAATTCATCTTGGGCTGGAGATTCTCTCTCAATCCCAGTGGAGGCAGCCTGTGATTCATAAATGCACCAAGCTGGAGTCTCCTATTCCTATTTGGACTTGTCAGTTTACCTGAATAGTTTTCTTTCTTGCAAAATGCCATAAAAAGCCACTTGATTTACTGAATTCCTGACAGGATTCCATGGTTAGTATTAGATTTCCTCTTTAAAACACAACTGGAGTTGTAAAATTGACTAAAGAAGAAGCTGGTTATTGTGAACAGAAATGCCTAACTCATGACGAGAGCATCAGGAAATTCACCCCTGAGCTCACAGCATTTGATCTGAACTTTAAGAAAGAGGGACTGGCCCATATTTTATAAAAAAAGGTAAAATGCATAACAGAAAGTTGGCTAAATTCTCTATTCATTGGTAAAGTAAAATTTCCACTAATGAAATGTTCTTTCTTCCTGAAGACCAGTGAATCCAAACAACAAATAACATTGCAAATCTAGGCACTTTCAGTCTCAAATGTCTGTCTTCACCTCCATTTGTAGCTATTTCCAATGGACTGGGAGGATCTCAGACATGCAGTGATTTTCTTCATTTTAGACACAGCATTTCTCCTTCCCTTAGAACTGTGACTGTACAATGTGACAGCATTTCAACAGCCTTTCTTCTTCCTGTGGGCTTTTTTTTTTCTTTTTAAGATGCAAAAAAGGAAGAGAATATACATCCTTTATTACAGAAATAATTACAGCTGCATCAGTGAAAATGCAATTTTACTAGCCCTGTGCTACCAGAATGCTAACACTACTCTAAAAAAGTGCAGATATCTACATCTGTGTCTGAGTTTAACTGCTTGGAAAACTTTGGAATAAATATGAGGGTTCTCCCACCCCTCCAATATCATGATGTGAGAGCTGCCACAGTACAAGTTTTGTTTCAATACAAGACCTGCACTGTAAGCCTTTGGTGGCTGAAAGGTAAATTACATTCATGCAAAACAAAACTGATGAACTACTGAAAGCTGTAGCTGTTGAAATAAATTCCTGTGTGCTAAATTTATGGGAACTATGCAGTGTGTACACCACAGTACATTCACTTGCAGATTCAGCTTTCATTACCACAATAAGTAGCAATAGTGCAGAACAAGGTCCACCAGTGATGAGTATAAAGCCATAATTTTGTTGTTGGAAATATAGACTAATCAGCATATATTAAACCTTGTGTGGATCAAGGAGCATTGCTTCTATATTTATTTTCATTTACTATTCATTACTGACAGGAGTAATAGCAAGGCCTGAAGGCTCAGTTTAGGAGGCACCTCACTGTACCAACACTCCTAACAGATCTCTTGCAGTGCCAAGATTTCCTCCAAGATTTCCTAGAGTCTCTTTATCCATTACAAATGTATTTGTTTCCTCCACAGCAGCATCTCCTGTTTGAATTCTACACAATTCTGACTTCCAGGAAGATGGTTATTATGTTTTCTGGAGGGTTTTGTTGAATTTTGGGTCACTGTCTCACATCAATGTTTTCAGTGTGATGCTAAAAGTGTTTCTTATACTTCTCACATGAAATAATAGAAAAGACAGCAATTATTTGTCTTTCAGATCACATCCATTTAATACAGTTTTCTTGCATGGCGTCTCTTATTTCATATTCTAATGCCAGTGAGTCCTTAAGAGCTTGCACACATGCAAGTTGAGATATAATTGTTAAAGTGCAGATACTTCAGACATGACATTCTGCACACTTGATTGGAAAAATATAGATTGCTGAGCAAACAAGACAAACTCAAATGTGAATCTAACCCCCGTTACACAGAAGAAAATTCTCCTTACCAATGGACACCCATTAAGTGAACACAATCGTGCTTAGTAGCACTGTCAGCCCACAAAAACAAAAAGGATTTTTATTTTGATTATTTTTAAAGTTTAATGACAAATCCTTTCCCTTCTTCACATTAAAAAATAAAAGCTGTGCTGGAATCCCATTAAGGGACTGCTTTAGAGCCTGCTTCTCTGAGGCACTTACATTGTTTAAATTTTAATTTCTAGTCTGAAATTTTTATTTAAAACAGTACTTACAAACAAAAAAAAAGTTTCTCATAGTCTGTGGCTCCTACTCTTGCAAAAATCTTCTGAGCTTTTACCTGTCCCAGTGTATTCTTTGCAGCTCCCCAAGGCCTGTTTTCCCTTGCCCTGCCTCCCCTAGCCAGTGCTGTGGGAAAGCACTCTGCTTAATGCCTTCCCATGGTATTTTGACAAGCAATAGAATATAGGAAAAGACAGAAGAACTACATTCACCTTTGGTGTAATGACATGGAAGGCAATTCAAATGGCAGTCAATGAGGCAGCAGCACAGATAAATTCATTTAGTGCAACATACTGGGTTAGGAAATTTCTGACATGGCTATATGACTGTAACCAGTACTGTGTTCTGTGAGTCCCCACCTCTCTTGTGCTGTGAAGTAGGATTTTCTTTGTAATTAGAAATTATTTGTAGAGTAAATTTGTGCTCTGTGATTTATTCATTGCAATTTTCTGGCCTGTGCAAATCAATATTTAAGCTGTTTTGAGAAGAGATGAATCAGATGTTATAATTCTCTTTCCTAACTAGATGCAAATCAAATCTGAGTTAAGATGGGTTACACATGGAGCACTGTCCAGGGGATCCCATTCTAGATTTCAGCATCTTGTGGCTGCTGTCCTGTTTTGCATTTTGCAATAGAAACACTGCAAGCAGATGTCTGTGACAGACATGTCCCTTGCTCTCTGCTTGCACACCTCTTGCTTATTCCTAGTGCCCAGTGGGGTGCTGTTACTGAAACAGATCAAATCGTTTAAAACTCTTCCAAAGGAAACATGAACCTGTATTGTTTCCCTCTGATCTTGCCCAGGAGATTCTCTAGGTTTAGGATTTTCAAAACTACCTTACTTATGAAATAAACATTGTCATTTCTTAATTTCTCTGAAAGGTCTTGCTAATTATTTCTTTTTCTTTGTATTTTTCTTTGCTCTATCTCCTCTAGAGGTTTGATATATTTATGTTGTGTTCTGTTCTTATATGCAGAACATTTTCTGTGGGGGTGGTGAGATACTGGAACAAGTTTCCTGGGGAAGTTGTGGACACCCCATCCTTGGGAATGTTCTAGGCCAGGCTGGATGGGTCTAGAGGAAGATGTCCCTGCCCACGGCAGGGGATTTAGCACTAAATTGTCATTAAAGTTCCTTCCAACAGAAACCATTCCATGATTCTATCATTTTTGCAGGGAGCCTTTAGAGAAGCTGCAGTAAAAGAGATTCCTGTCCAACAGGTACCCATATGGATGGCTCACACTTCAAAAACAAACCCAAAAAACAAACCACAAACACAAAAAAATGCCTGGTTTAGAAACACCAGGTTAGATTTGAAGACTGCAGACAGCTTTCCTGCATATCTGTTATTCTATTCTGTGACTTTGCTGAATGCAGCTGGGATAAGAATTATTAGAGCATTGGTCTTGTTCTTCAAGTTGAATGCAGTCTGTATAGACTACATTTGTGTAATTCTTAGAAAATAGATTATATTCCACAGGCAGTGTGCTATGCAGGAATAAAGCTGAAAGAAATACTGAAGCATACAGTTATATAAATGTCAACAAGAGGGAAAATTTCCCATTTAATACAGTTATTCCCAGAGAAGCCTGTTTGTCATTTCTCTTTTGTGTTTTGAGATCTAACTGTTTGGTGGCTCAGCACAAACATGCCACTGAATACTCAGAAGTTGTAATGCAGGAATAAAATCGCTTGTATTTATTCAAAGATCCTGACTGGATCAACAGCAGCAATTCCTTGAGTTGGGCATTTGGGAGGTGAGTAGGATCAATGGAATTGTCTGAGAATGGGCTGAGCAAGGCAAGGTTCTGTTTTCATTTTATTCCCTGATGCATTATGACACCAAGTATCTATCCCTTGGTAATATTTCCATCCCTTTCTCACTGTAATGAAATTATTACATTTCATTATTAAATGTGATAATTCCTAATCAATGGAATTATTTTGAAACTAGCCATGCCTTTTTCCTGCTCTAAATCAAAACATGTCTGTGATATAGCTCCAAACTCACAAAAGCTGTGGGATAAATTGAAGATGATCATAAAAAAGGGATAGACACAAAACTTTACTTTAAAAATTGGTTGGAAGCAATGATGTGCCTTGCTAGGATCCTTCACACTCCCATCCTGTTCTGGTATAAATGACAGCACCCTCAGTAATCCCATAATCACCTCAGTAGTCAGAATATCCCACCTGCCTCCTGCTGAAACAAGTGTGAGCTTGGGGTTTAAATGGAATGCAAGAGAAATTTGTCCTCTTACCTTCTCCTTCCTTAACTTCCAGAAAAAAGAGCCTCCAGAGGAAGCTGTGGAGAGTTAAGGGCCTTGTGCTGCTCTGAACAATTCAAACAGCCAAGATTTCCCCAATGACTTTCCCATTTGGGATAATATTTTCCCTCTCCCAGTATTTGTTCTCTCAAAGATGGCTGTATCATAAAAGTTGGATTTTACTCTGTATGGATTTTGCTCTGTAATCAATCTCTCAAAAATAATCATGATAGGTTTATCTGTTTTTCAAAAACACTGTTTTCTGAGATGAACAACTATTTCTGGCAAGATATGCCATGAGTTAATATGTCATCCATACTGAGATGAAAGACATTGATAACTAATAAATTGTGCTAATGCACAGCCACTAATATAGAAAATCTGTTTGAAATTAATAGAAATACAAGCAGACATAATATTACATCCTGTTGATATCTCAGGACTATACTGTTGTGTGTTTTCAGCACATAAATTTTCTGAACAAAATAATTTGTGATACTCTGCTCTCCACTGACCTGTATCCTCTACTTCTGTTCACTCTAATTGGCACTTACAGGTCTGGGCCCTTAAAACTGGCACAAAAAATGAATTAATGTGATGTGTTTCAAGCTTCTGGTCTTATCACGGTTTAATTACAAGAATAAATTAATTTTGAATATTTTTATATACTTAAAAAACCCTCTTACTTTAAGAACCAAAAAGGGGTGATCATTCCATTCTCATTACATCCCCAAAATTGCCATGAGAAATAAAATAATTAATATCTGTGCTTATTCTTTATCATTAGTCTTTGTCCTAAGAATGGATTAATGAGAATATTCAATGAAAGTCAGAACATCCTGGCATTCACTTCTGTGAAAACTCATCCTTGTGTCAAAGACTGTAATGAGGACTGAAAGAAGCACACAATTAATTCACAGCAACCTGAAGGTTGTAGTGAGAAAATAGTACATCATTCCAGCCTGATGGCCAAGATCAGCACAGGAGAAAATGAAGAATGAATATGAGAATAACTGAAGGAAGAGCATTTTAAATCTGGTCTATAAAGCCTTTGTTTGATGGTGTGTCATTTCAAAATCCACATTAGCTTTTATTGACTGCAGTTTTCACTCCATTCAGTTTATTTCCACCTCTCCTTCCCAGATGTTCCTTCAGAACTGAGCAATTGTCCAGCAAACTGATTTTCTTCACCTCTCCCATGTTAGAGGCTGTCAAGAAACAAAAGAAGATGAAACTTTTTGTATTCCCCAAGAAAAGCTAAGAAATAAGAACACTATGAAACCAAATGGCCTTTAGAGAAACTTCCTTGGTACTTATGATTTTGAGACAAATATAAACTACTTTTTGGCCCTGTATATATATTTTAGGTATTCTTTGCTGCAGTGATTAAACTTTTTGGCCCTGTATATATATTTTAGGTATTTGCTGCAGTGATTAAACCACGTGGCATTGTCACTGCCATGGTGATGTTTGGACTCCATGACCTGGGAGGCCTTTTCCAACCTCAATGATTCTGGAATTCTGTCAGGGCTGCTCATTTCCTGAAGTGTTCCCAGCCCTGAGGAGGAAGAGTCACTGATTATTTCAATGGTTTCCTTAGTGCCTGTGTTGTGGGATTTGTGGGTGTTATTTCTCACCATTGTCCTCACTGTGGTGTGAGTGTTCCTGCCTTTGAATGACAGGTACTGATATAAAATAATATATCGTAGCAAGAAATCAAATGAGCACATCTCCTCGAAAAATGCTTAAAAATGGGTGCTTTGCTTTTGATTAATAATTAACACTGCTTAGTTTCTCTAGGCCTAAAGGAATTATTACAGCAGTGCTCTTGTTCCATTATACTTCAGGTAGTACCAGGTTTTTCATTATTAAGCTCTGTATTTTTAGTTTGTTTGGTAATGTGGCTATCAAAATTGATTCCAGCAGTGAACTTGCCAGGAAAAGATCTCAGCTTAGCAGAGACTTTAAAAAAAAATTATTTTAATTTTTAAATAGTTCAGCTACTTGGTAGTTAGCAGGGGGAATGGAAGCCTGGGATACTCTTCACAGAGAGAGCTGGTGATCAGAGCATGGCCTCACTGAATGCTGGGCTTTATGTTGTTTATTTCCTGTCACAAAAAAATGCTGCTGGAAGATGAGCAGAGAAAGTTGGGGTGAGGGGCATGACAAAGAAGAGGCTTCATATCCCTAATGAATATCTGGCTCAACATTAGAATAAAGCAATTCTTACTGTAGCTCTTTATGGCTCCTGGTATAGGGGTCAGAGCTCAATTTAAACTGAGAGCAAAAATTACTGGCTGAGGTTGGGGAAAATTTTGGAATAATTTTTAATTATGGATCATCACTAGGAAATTTGGCATCCAGTGAGGAGAGGAGAGGCTGTGAGCACAAACTGAAATAAAAAAAAATATTAAATATAAGAAAAAATGCTCTAATTAAGAAGTTTCATATGGCACTGAAAATCCTTTGAAGGAAAATCTTTAACCTTGTTTTTTTGGGTTTTTTCTTTTTGTTTTGGTTTTTTTGGTGTTTTTGTTTTTGGTTTTTTTGTTGCTGTTGTTTTTTGAGGTTTTGTTTGTTTGTTTGTTTGAGGTTTTTTTTGTTTGTTTGTTTGTTTTGTGGGGTTTTTTTTTGTTTGATTGGTTGGTTGGTTGGTTGGGGTTTTTTTCGGGGTTTTTTGTTTGGTTTTTTTTCTCTCTCTTCTTTTTCCATCCTCAATGATTTCAGCAGGATCTATCCTTGAAGGGAGAAAGAGGGTGCAAGAAGAGACAAGCATTTCCCAAAGTTACTGGTGAGAGAGTTTGGAGGCTTTCTGCACTTTTCTTCCTGTAAAAAATCCCAAAGGGCTGCAGAGTACCAGAGGTGTAACAAACAAGTGAGACAGGACTGAGGTTTTGATCCTGCTGCTGGAATTGTTCATGCATTGAACAATTGTCAATGGCTCAAATGCAGAAATAACCCTCAGAACAGGGGCTAGCTGTGAGCTAAGATTCCAGAGGGTTTCATGTAACCTTTACAGGAGTAGTGTTTTCCATGCTATTAACTGCAGAAGTTCACATTCTTTCACATCATTCCAGGGACCAAGGATTGACATCACACACCACTGGATGTGAGCAGCAGGTGCTGAAGAACATTTTCTTTTCCCAAAATTAGAGACCCCCACAAGAACAGTGATGTCAGAGGGGTTTACAGCTTCCCATTTCACCAGCAGCTTTATTCTGACCCAGAGCCTTGACAAAAATCTCTGCTTTGACAGAAGCCTGGCATGGGAACCCAAAGAAGAACCCAATTTTAAACAAGCATGTTAAAATGCTACTATGCTAGAGAAAATTAGGAAACCAAACTCTTAAATTAGGATACCATCAAGGAAAATCTGAAGTGATTAATTAGTTACCTCACAGAGGTTTATTCTTTAACAACAGTCCTCTCTTTTTCTTCCCCTCTGAGCCTCTCTAGTGCAAAACCATGAGACTTTGAAAGCTGCACCCCAGTCCTTGCAGGAATTAGCCAGAATCATAGCCCAAGGTGACCTTTGAAAAGTGAAATTTCCTTAGCCCACAATAGAACTGGTGAGTACATTTTGACACAACCTCTCTTTGATTTTTTCACTTACATTTTAAAAATAAGACGACTAAAAAAATTGACTTCTTTCTCTCCTCCAACTTTCTCCTTTTTCAATTCTGGAGTAACACACACAGAGACAGCAGTGTTCCAAGTAAGGATTTGTGAGTGTGTGTGTGCATTAAAATGATACATTTATTTAATGAAGATGCCTTGGGGCTCAAACCTCTTCTTGAAATCATAGTATAAAAAATTAAATACATATATAATGTGTGTGAATGGTTACCACTGAAATCTGTGAAAGGAAACCATGAAACATCAGCTGCACACATACCTAAGAAATAACTTTTTAAAATTCCTGAAATAGAATTTTCTCAGGAAGCAATAAGGGAACAATGTTTACTCACATGCCTAGTCAATTTTGCAGAAGTAATTATTTATTAAAGTGAAGAGGAGCCTGGTTATTTTTTTCTACATCCTTGACTAAATGCCCTAAAGCAGTGGGCAGCAGAGTCCCTGTTTGATATTTGCTTTGGCTTTTTTTGGTCTATAGTAGTAAAAATCACTTGTTCTATGGAGAACAAAACCTGGATGGCAAAATATGGAATCTCACCCACACTGAGTAGTTGATGACAAAACACCTTTCAGCTGCTACTTTGTGGGAGGGCAATCCAAGCCCACCTGAGTGTAATTTTGGAATCCTGAGACTGTTAATTGGTCAAGGGAAAGGCCTTTACCATTCCTTTTTCTCTCTCCATGGTTTTGTAGCAGATTCTTCTGTTGTATGCATATGGTTGCTCTTCAATTGGAATGAAGAAGTCACTAATCCTAACAGAAATTAATTTTCAATTTTACTGGCATTGAAATCTAATCTTTGTCTGGAAACAGAAACCTTTATTGAGCAGTACTTTACAGCTGAGGAGCACAAATCCACCTGTGAACCTTTCAGTAAACTGGAACACATTTAACTGTGTGCACTAAGAGATTCTCAAAGTCTGGCTCCAAGGAAGGAAATGCACCTTTTGTGCAATCTGCTGGAGCCAAAGAAGTGATCTCAGGACTGAGTTATCCATATGGGAGCTATTCAACACTGCTCCACTGCTGCCATAGAAGTGAACACAAAAATGTGCTCTGCTAAAAAGAAATATAAAAAAATAAAAATCTGTGCATCCCTGCTCTATAAAGTGTCTTTGTAAAGATGCTTTTTTTGGATGTAACAATAAATTCTATGAATGGGAGCTGTGAGTCTGCATGCATGTGTTAGTTTCACATAGCACTGAACACAAATATCTGTTCCAGAGCCCTTCTGGGAACAGATTTATTAAACAAAAAGAATAACTCATTTTGTGGAAGGAAAAACATTGTCTACTGTCAATGTTATTACAAATAAAGCTTGAATTGTTTCTTTTCAGTTTTTATTTCAGTTTATTGCATTTCCTTCACTTAGTGGCATTCTGGTGAACGTGATGAAAATCTTGCCTCCTGCAAGAGTACGTGTGTGAACCATAACCGAAATCCAGTTTTGTCAAAGTTTTTGGAAGTGTGAATGTTCATAGAACATTCAGAATAGTTTGGCACAGTCTCCAGTGTGAACACACATGAAAATAGTAGTTAATACTATCAAAATGTGACATTTTGTTGTTTCTGTTTTCATTTATAGATCCTGCCTGTTCTGCAGCTGTTCCTTGTTATACAAGCTGACTAGAAACTGAAGAATAAACACGAGGAAGAAAAGAATAATAGTACTATCTTAACCTGCTCTTTTGATTTTCCAAGTTCCATCTATCAACCCTTTGCAGTAGAGGTATGTCTGTCTAGTACAAATCCCATCCAAGAGCATTTCCAGGAAACATTAACAGCAGACTGATGCTCCCCACAGAACTGAAAAAACACCATGGCTCTTATTCCTGACTGCTCTTATTTTTTGTTAAAACCAAGCCAAAAATTAATCTAAATATTTTCAAATCTACAGATACAATATTGCTGGAAGTAGGGAAGGGGCAGAAGAGGTGATTGGTTTGGTCCAAAGGTGCTTAGTAGATAAAAAGTTTCTAATGAGAAGTTATCACGTGCTGACTTCTCTTGTTAAGATTTTTGCATGGAGTTTTAAAGGGCAGAACTTCCCTCTTGTCTTATGTTTTGCTATAAACCACCATAACTCTAGATGGGAGGTAGGGGGTTTGTCCACAATCCTGTTAGCTGAGCTGTGCAGGTGTTGATCCTTATTAGATAAAAAAAAAATAAAATAAAAAATTGAGAAATGTAAAAAAAGTGTCAGTATTCCGTATGGCATTGGCATCCATCCCTCAGCTGAGCACTCCATGCCACCAGAGTGGGACCATCCTGCTCTCCACATGCACCTGCTCCACACCCACTCTACACAGAGAAATTATTGGATCCTTCCAAGCAAACTATTGCAAAGCTTTTGGTGGGAGCAGTGGTGGGAGGGATGACATTGGGGAGGCATCTTGGATTGTTCAGCACAATCTGAAATGTGTGAGTCTTCAGGACAATACCTAATTCAGCATTCTAAATGGCTAGGCAGGGAATGATTTATTTTAAATTCATTAAATTTGGGTCCTCTTGGACTCATGGCTTGTGAAATATTGAACAAAATGCCTGCACCTTCACAGCTACCACAGGAGCCTGGAGTGGGGCTCTCCAAGTGAGCTGTTTCTAAAAGGACACAATTTTGGTTCTTAGTAAATCTGCTTCAAAACCACTATCAATGGCAATCAAAGAGCTCTCAAATCCAGCTGAAACAGATCGTAGCTTGTGGTTCTGAGATGTCCATTGCAATTCCAAGTACTGGATTGTTTGGTGGGTTTTTTTCAGGCAGGAATGCCATGGTGAGTGGTTTGAAAAGGCAATCTAGGGAGCATTTCACTGTGCTGAGTATCAGTCTGTATGAAGCAGAATTGATTTCTTACATTGGGCAAAGTGTCTTGCTAAGGAAACTTTAGCATTCCTATTCTCCTGTTTTGTAAATATAACATTAATCTGTGGACTCCAAAACTCTTGGATTGGTGGAGTGTGAAATCTTTTAATTCTGGAAAAAAAAAATAGGCATGTCTAACAAATCTTGCAGCAATACCTAGAGATTCAACTGGGAGAGAGAGACCATAATTTTATACAGTGTACATATAGTAAGAGAATGTTCCTGCTCAGATGCAGTAGGATAAGCAGAGAGTAGGATAATTTTGATAATTTTGAGTTATTAGCCCAAATTTTAGGACAAGAAATCTCTGAACAGATGACGTGTGTGTCAGAGCTGGGCAGCAGAGCCAGCAGCCTGCATCAATCACAAGGTCAATTGTTCTGATTTTAAGAGAAGGAAGAGCTGCATGGGCAGCCTTCAGAGCTTCAAAGAAGGATCAGATTGTAATTGCAGCTTTACATTTCTTACTCAAACCAAACCCCAAATCCAAGCCCCTGAGGGTCTCACTCAGCACTGCTCATGCACCCGTCAGTGCACATTCCAGCCAGGATGTCAACTCAGCAGACAATGGGGATTGTTGTGGTGGCAGGCAAAATATGCAGTAGCAGGGATCCTAGCCCGTGTATTTTTAATATGATGGATGGCTCATGTTTCAAAAACTGATCATAACTAAAATTAGGGTATGAAATATGACTTTCATTAATATTTGCATCCAACCTAATGCCTTCATTTGTTCTGTAGTTTCATTTGAAACAATTCTGTGTACAAAACGTTATGTCAGCTGAAGATTAGCAACTGTTATTTATCTCTTATAGTCTTGCTGGAAACTTCTCAGCAGTTTACAATATTTAGTTAGGTTATTTGAAGAGACCTAAAGGATTATAAAGAAGCAAAGCTAGGTTTGGCAAGGAGCCTTTCTTTTGTCTCTGAAACTTTCTGCAGTAAATTTAGAACAGAAGAGCAGTTCTCTGGAGTAAAAATATATGTATTGCTGGCTACAAGTGTATGTTTGCTGCTTCACAATTTTAGAATTAGATGATGGACTTATTTAGTAGACATTGGATAGTAAAAAGTAAAACCTCTAATTTAAAACATTCCACATTACCACATTCCAAGAAAAACATGGACCGGTGAACAAAACCAGCAGTATTGTAATAAGAAAACAACTAGGTGCATTTTTTCCAAAACCTAAACCCAGAAATCTAAATGTATGAGTTACTGGCTAAAAGGTCCCATTTTCATGTCTCGGTTTCTTCATCAACTGAAAAAAAAAAAAAAAAAACAACCCAGACTTCAGAAAATTAGAAAATAAGAACTAAGACTCCAGGTCAAGGTTTAGAGCACAGTTCTGATATTGTAAAAAATATTATTTTGAACCTTAATGTTGGTATTTTTTTTTTAATTTAAAAATGTGTGTTTTTTTTCTTTATAAGTGATTTAACATTACAGCATTTTCTAATGTAAAGGTAGGACACTTTTGGTAATTTTAAAGAAGAATTGTAATCCATGACTGCTCATTAAGATGCTCATACTTAGCTTTAAGCACATGGCAACATTCCAGCCCAGCTCCCTACAGCATCAGCTTAATTTGAGTTTTCCTGAATCCTGACTGCAATAATGCACAGAAGTGAGAATGGAAGATTGTGAGAAGATCAAAGGGAGAGAAAACTCGAGCCAGATTCTTGAATCCTGCTCTTATGAAGAGCACTAAAGCTACTTTGCTTTGACTTTCCTAAGGGATTTGCAGAGCAAGAGGCTCTGTACCTGTGCAAGTAGACATGGATGAGAGGAAGAGAGGTACAGGTCCTGTCCACAACTGCTGAGATATTTGTTTTTATCAGAGGAAGGCTCTGAATATGGATAAAAACTACTGGGAGGAAGGCAGGGCATGTATAGACAAGACATTGGAAGTGTGAGTTCTGATCTCCTCCTCCTGGACATCAATGTGCTGCTCGGTGTACTTCACCCTTCTTGAATATTTGAGAAAATACTTGTGATCAGAGGGAAGATGGATCAAAGCATCAATGCTGTGCACATGACACAGATGTTGATAGAAGAAAGGATCACTGAGAGATGCTGTTGAAACAACAAGGCTCTACACTGCTGCTGTGATTTTGGCAGGAGAATATTCTCTTGTAAACTCATAAGGACTTTCCTCTTGCAGTAGTCCATGTCTCTAAATAATCATCAGCTGCTTTCTAACAGGAAATTTCTCTTATGACTAATCTTTCCTTCTTTATCCACGTGGAAGAAAGAGAAGAGGATTGGACACTACCCACGGGTTGGTACCTCTGTGTGATTCCACTGCCATGTGCTGATCTCATACATTACAGTCAGTCCCAACTCCAGATTTCACATTTAGTTATCTTCCTATGGCCCAGAGTATCTCCTGAGGGCAGAATATTATTTTTAAATATAATTACCTTTGAAAGGGTAATGGGGCAAAGGGTCCTGGATCCAGGCTTGCTCAGCTGTTTGAGCTCTTGCTGTTTATGGGTAGATCAATATTAATCAGAAGGACATTGCATGTAAAATATAATCATCTTTGTGATTACATCTTTTATCTCCCTCTTGAAAATCTAGGCAAAAGGCAGCCTCTTAACTATGCTCAGTGCTTGGTACAACTCCATAACAGACCAGAAAAAAACACCAAAATGTGGTGTGTCAAATGCAGCTCCCCTGGGAGGGTCAGTGTGACTGCTCCATTATGTGCCCTGACCTTCATTGCCTGAAGGACGAGGAGTTTTGTTCTTGGATCTGTTTCTTTCAACCTCTGCCTTCCCATTTCAACATTTTATAAATACAAGTGCCATAAATAGCTGTTTAAATAACCAGCATGTATTTATTGTTTTATTGCACTTGCTGGGAAAAGACACACCTTTAATATATGATTAGAAGTAAATGAATTAAATTATAGCCCTTCAAGGTGAGAAATATGATTTGATGAATAATATTTAGAAAATAGAGAATCCAATTCCAAGTTAGCCATAGAACTTGTGTGGAATAATAGGATGAATCACTTAACAGTAATGAATTCACCTGATAAAAGGTGGGATGAGGTTAAGCTGATCTCCTAAACTGCTTGGGAATGCACACAGCAGGTTGCCACTATCCAAAGCAGGCTGGACTGAAAAACTTCCATCCCACACTGCTGGCTGTGCCCCAGTGCCAGCACTGGGAGCTTTTCCGTGTTGGACCTTACTTTTGGGAACGTGTAGCATTAGCTCAGCCAGGCAGTGGACCATAGGAAAAGTAGGTCACAGCTACTGGGATGGATAATAGGGATTCTTCCTGCAGTCCAAGTTTCTAAGCTGGGTGTCTAAAGTCTTGAGGGTTTTAAAAAAGTTTGTATCCAAAGAAATTCCATATATGCACTGTGGTTATTACCACTGCAGGACCCCAGACTGGCATGCAAAAACTGTCAATTCATGCATGCAGATTTACTGAATTACTGTCTGTATTCAAAGTTTTCTCTTCTAGCTTTTAGCCTTCTCTCATTTTTTCTCTTCTGTTTTCACCTTGATTTATATGTGCTGCATTTTCCTTCCCTTTCTCCTTTTCCTTTCACTAGCTTCTAAGTAGGAGATGGAACAGGTTGGGTTGTTTGGGTTTGGACCAATATTTTTAATATCTGATGTTCAATTCTTTGAAATTAGACAAAACTTATTGCAACCAAGAATTGGAAGCATCTTTAAGTCAGCTGACACACAGGTTATTGTTATAAGGACTGCATCTGAGGTTGAGATCCTCTAAGTGATGCAATTATTGTACATGAAGCTGCTGGGAAAATTGGAGTGCAAAACACAGCACCATAAGGCTTAAGGCATTGTGCAGTATGAAATGTGTACCACACTAAAAGTCTAATATCCAAAGAGAAAAAGAAATTCAATCCATGGAGTCCAAATGAGACTAAAATCTACATTAAAACATTGCAAAAAAATGTAGTAAGTGTGAAGCCAATGAAATACATTTTAGGTTGTGAGCTAAGAAACAATCATGCTTACAATTGAATAAAATAGGAAGCTGGGTTATTGTCTGAAGGATAAACCCTTTGTGAGGCACTGAAGTTCACTGCAGATTATTCCTGTTTCCCTCACATAACTGTGCTATGATTTTATCACTTCAAGCAAAACCTGCACCTCAAGTCATGCACTCTTAAAAAAAAACAGCAATATAATCTATTTAGAGAAGGCCTGGAGCACTTTCAGAACAAGTACATCATTTTAAAAGTTTTTCCATGGGGAATTGATTACAAAAATATGTATCTTTTGGGATTTGTACCAGGATATTTCTTAATTATTGCTGACATGCCCCCCATAACACCATAAGCTCCCTCAAAGGGCAGGAAAAGAGAATCGGTCTCCCTTAATCACCAAGTATAAACCAAATAAATTTAGCAACTATCTCATGCTATTGAGGCAACAAAATTGATACATTCAGAGTTCCCTAATGACTTAAATATATAAAAACTACCAGGAAAAATACTGCTGCATTTTGTCAGGATGAAACCTCAACTTTTTTTTATTTTTTAGGGCACTTTTCAGAGCTGTCCACTGGCACAGAAAGCTGCAAATGGGATGTGACCAAAGTTTTTCTGATCAATCAGAGGGATCATTTGTGTCACAGAGGCAGCCAAATTGACTTGCAGGTGTAGGGAATGAGGCCTTCAAGGAATCAGGATAGGGGGCAAGTCCTGAATGTATTTAATATCTAGAATAGCATTTTAAAAACACGAGTTATCTTGCTAATTTGGGCATAAAAAAAAATAAAAGACCAAAAAAAAAATAAAATAAAATAAAAAAATAAAATAAAATAAAATAAAATAATTTTTTTTAAAAGTAACTAAATAAAGATGAAACCCAAGGATTTCCACATAGAATGGAATTGGTGGGGAGTGTCCATGCAGGGTGCTGTATCTCATCTTCAACTTTGTGCAGCTCCCCTGAGCAGCCAAGCTCTGTTAAATCAAGTATAACATGCAATTTTGGTCTCTGTGCCTGTTTTCCTTCTGTTTATCCTCATCCATGGATTTGTGCTGAGTTCTCCAGGTATGAACAAACCCAACACTTAAAAGAACTTTGCTGGCATTGTTCTATATTTTTATACACTGATGGTATGGCAGCTTTGCAGAGTCCCAGGGGGCACTGAGGTTACACTCTGCTATTTATTTATAAATTTTTAACAGAGACAAAGCCACTGCAGGTTGTCCCTTGCTATTAAAGCTGTATTTGGCTAGGAGAGGGAAGAAACACCACCATGTGCTTTACATGGAATATATCAAAGCCATCCATCAACACCAGCTCACTTGAATCTCCTCTGAGTTTGAAGTTTTGTGTTTTGCAGAAAAGGGCTTGAAACCAGATGAGTTTGGCGACAAATTTTTCTCACAGTGTTAGATGCAATCCTTGTGGATTTATTTATGTTTTTATCCTGGTGAATGTTTAGATTCCTATGGGAATGGGAACTCATTTCCAACTGACTTTATTTAAAGTTATGATCCCTGAATCTGCATAGGGTTCAATGACCCTTGCACACAAGGGTTTTAGTACAGAAGGAGACACTTAAAATCACTGACAAATTACACACAGGCCTTCACACTTGCTCATATTAGAAGAAAAATTTCTTTGTGCTTTTAATTTTCAGATTATTTTCTAGTGAAAATAATGACAATTTAAAGTAATAAAAGACTGATGTCCTTTATCTGTACAAGAACATGTAAAATAATTATAATCACTGTGGTTATATTCATCCAAGATTATTTAATACAGTGATTTGCTTTAAGGAATGTATTTTTAAATTTTCATTTTCCAGGGCTTCAGCAAAGAGATGAAGGAGGCTGAATGAGAGCCTTGTTCTGCTGAAATCTCTAATTTTGCAGTTCAAATTTATCAATCTGTTGGATTGTTATAAGTACAGACTCAGACACCATAACCTTCCTCTGCATGCATTTGATTCTCCTGCTTTTTTCTTAGCAGTCTTTAAGAGTTGTCTAAACAGCAGACTTTTGTTCAGGTACATTTTAATGTTCTTTGGGACAGACTTGAAAGAAATTTAATGCTTTATCCACAGGAAAAATTGAATTTAATTTACTGTTTCCACTTCAAAACTCCTCTAAATCCCTGTTCAGTCATCTGCTCACCCTGGAGCCAGCTGAGGCTCACAGCTACTAGATTGTTGCCCAATAAAGTTCCTAAAAATATATTGTTTAAAAAAATTTTAAAGTAAGATTGCACAATAGTTTGATTTCATGTCCGAGGTTTGAATTTTGGAAACTTGAATTCTAGGTTTCTAATTCAATCAGTGTGTCTACTGTTTCTCATACAGATATAATATATATATGAGGAAATATATTATATATATGAGGAAACAATAAAGGCAAACCAAAAGAAAACTTTAAAGTTCTTTACCAAAAAAAAAGAGAATTCTTCTCCACACTGAAAAATGATCTTTTATTCCTTTCTTGGTCTGAATTAAAGAAGAAACAACTTGCAGCTGCAAAAAAACCCAAAAAAACCCCAAACCTCCAATATTTCTTTGCCTTATAAAAAGATAGCATAGAAATCTTTTTACTCAAGATTTTTAGGAACTTTTGAAACTTTCTCAAAAACATTGTCATCACAAACATCCCTGATGTCAAAAGCCTGCACTGACACCAGAATAATTTGAGTCATCACCCACAAAAATAGTGCAGCAAGATAAATGAACCATTCTCACAAAGATCTGTCTAATATGACAATTAAAAATCCTTCAAGTAAGAAAAATAATTGGTGCTGTTCACTATTTAAGGTCTTATTTGTCAGTTAAGCCATTCAGTCTAAAAAACTCAATTTTTTTCTGTTTTTTCTGGAGTCTCCCTGCATGATCAACAGGACCATCTATGTTTGTCCAATCATTTTGTAGATTCACTTCCCTAAAAATTGATTCTCATACTTTTATTTCATGAACTCTTTGTTCACTCCAGTTATATCTCACTTTTCATTTAAGTACCCATATTTTTTGACTGAACAACCTTGTTACCTGATGTCATCAAGGGGGAATGGCTGTCTCCATTCTGAGAACTGCAGGCAGTAGGAATTCCCATTTCTTTAAGGGTTTTTTATCCTTTTTATTTTTTCCTTTTTAATTTTTTTTTTAAATGAAGAAAACCCTATGTAAATGCACTTCACTAAACAAATAATTCCACAATCCCCCCAAAAATCCCAGGGTTTATGCTACTGTTTCATATCACACAAGGGTGTTAGGCCTGCTGCCAATGTTAATCCATTCCATATTAGAAACCTAAAACCTCTCAGATGTATTGGGCAGCCTACCAACACTGTGTGCTGGAATTTGGCTAAATTCCTGAGAGTCATCCCTTTGCACTGCAGTGGGAGCAGGCTGGGCTTGCTCAGAGCTTGTCATGGCTAGCTGCTGAGATTTTGGGTGGCACTGAAGTTTCACTAAAGCTGAGATGATTTTTGGGGGCAGTGGAATTTCTCTAAAGCTGAGATTTTTGGTGGCAGAGGAGTTTCACTGAAGCTGAGATGATTTTTGGTGACACTGGGGTTTCCCTAAAGCTGTTTTTTGGTGGCAGTGGAGTTTCCCTAAAGCTGAGATTTTTGGTGACACTGGAGTTTCCCTAAAGCTGTTTTTTGGTGGCAGTGGAGTTTCCCTAAAGCTGAGATTTTTGGTGACACTGGAGTTTCCCTAAAGCTGTTTTTTGGTGGCACTGGATTTTCACTAAAGCTGAGATTATTGGTGGCACTGGAGTTTCCCTAAAGCTGTTTTTTGGTGACACTGGAGTTTCCTAAAGCTGTTTTTTGGTGGCAGTGGAGTTTCTCTAAAGCTGTTTTTTGGTGGCACTGGATTTTCACTAAAGCTGAGAATTTTGGTGGCAGTGGAGTTTGACTAAAGCTGTTACTGGAGCTTTGTTCTCTGCCATCCAAAGTGCAGTGGTCACCGCTGAAAAGCTGCAGGTCTCACGCCACAGAGTCACAACGTGCTATATTTGCCAGCTTGTACCACAGTTATTTCCTTCCCTCAGCCTCTGGAAATAGACACAAATGATAATTGTTAGCAAATGTCGTGTGCTGTGCTATTTGCAGAGAGGTTTACATAATTAATGAGCAGTCCAGAGATAGTGGTGTTTGCTGAATTATTGTTAGTTTGAAACACCTCAGCACCTGTTTGCTTTTTTTTAGCAATCTCTCTTTATGAGGCTTTGAAAGTGATGTTACAATGCCTCCAATGTACAAAGCAAGCAGTGATTTTTGTTTTCTGGATTTCACAGACTCTGGGGGAAAAGTAGTGTCTACTGATTTATTCAGATGGAGCAAACCTTCTATTTTTAAAATATACATGGGTGTTAACAAATGTTAGCCAGTCCCTAGCCTGGCATCCCTGTTTAACATAATCCTGCTTTAAACTGTACCATGATATCATGGTCCTAAATTGTGAGGACACTAAAAGAATTTATTCCAAGGGCTAGATGCAATTTCAGGGCTTTATTTTTCCCTTAAATTCTCTTCATGCCAGAGGTGCATATAAGCTAACTGAATTATTTCACCCTCTGCATCATCAGCCAAACAACTTGAAGAGCAGTTGCCATTTTTAGATAATTAATACTCTAAATCAATTCATGTTTATCTGGGTGTCCATTACGCAATCTGTTGCTGTTATCCAACACAACAGCTGGGTGTAATTTATTTCTGGCTTATCTGGCAGCTTACAGGCATAGAATTAAACTTACATATTCTTCAGAAGTGTTGGGAAAGAGTTTCCATGAAAGTATCCCCTCCCAGCAGAGAGCTCTGGTTTGTCTGACTTGTGTTGGATATTTTGCACCTTTTTTTACCCAACCTAGGGGCCTCTAAACACCTGTATAATTTTTAGGACAGCAAAATGCCATCAGATGATATTCCAAATATTTCCCCAGCTAATGGCTTCACAGGATAGAACTGAGATTTTTGGGAACAGGCATAAGTGTACTTAAGAAAGGGATTTAGCTGGCAGAGCTGTAAACCACAGTCACCAGGGTGACTTCAGTCAGGTCAAAATGAGGAAAAACTCTCAGGTGCTGTGCTGCTGGGAGGAATTTAAGATTGGGCTGAGGAGTGGCAAAGAGGAAAAATTCATAGTCAGCAATGACCAAAAAAAAAAAATTTAAAAAAAAAAAAATCTGTCTCATTCAAGTCAAAAGATAATTTGGAAGAAATGCTCTGTATTTGTGAATATTATTAAACAAATATACCAATATAAAAAAAAAGCTCATTTTGCAAAAGAAATCTGTGTGCACGGAATGAAAAATATTTGTATTTAAAAGTTGCTGTAGTAGATTTTTGTTTTATAAAACACATTTCTTAAAAAAATAAAGAACATGGCATATAAACACAAACATACAAACACACACATCTGCACACACACTCCTCCAAAGCCGTGAGATGTCTGTTTGAAAGATGTCAGCTCTTCCAGTGACTAAAAGTTTCTCCAAGGCAGAAAACTATGGAAGATCCAGCGTAGCTGAACATCTGTCTTGTCATGTAGGCAGATATTAGGATTAAATTAACTAGAAATGAATAGAATGATATATGACAGGGTGCAGATGTCCCAGCCACAGTGTGATAATTTCATTGCAAAACTATGTAATGAATTCCATACATTACAGGAACACAAATATCCCACTTTAGGTAATTGTGATGAAAAGGTATAATATGGGATGGATAAACAGATGGTGTACCCAAAGGCATTTTTCCTTTACTGTTGCTCTCTAGTCATTTTGAAATTACTTTATTTGCTTCACTCTACATCTATTATTACATCCTTTTTCTTCTTTTTATTTTTTTATTTTTTTTCTTAGCTCTTCTGAATCTGGATTCCATGAGGAGCTTGAAGGACCATTTTGCATGCCTGCTCCTGATGGATTGGTTAGCTCCTATTTTCTTTTGTAAACTCTACATCACTGTGCTACATCTGAAGCCAACATTTCTGTGACTTCAGCACAAATTGGATTGATCCTGGTGGCCTTTTGGCTTTACATATTTTCTAAATTGGCACATGCTGCATCTGTGCTACCTGAATTAGCAGCACCATTCATATTTTACCACAGATTATTGGCAAATTTTCCTTTATTACCTGCAAATGGGTACTTTGGATAGCAAGAGAAATTCACTTGAGGCTTAACCATTTCCAACTGGTGTATTAAAATGGGATTACATGAAGATATATTTTATGATATGATTATTTGACCGTCCTGAAAAATAAAACCCTTTTTTACATCTGTCAACAGGGTTTTTTTTTAAAATGCTAAAATAGTTAAATCTGGAGATACTTTGGAGAATGTAGCCAGCTCTTGAGTTTTAATGTTCAAAGATGAACTTTAAGGAGATCAGTAACTGAGGTCTCCATGTAGAAACTTAAAATCCATTCACTGCATCTCTGTGCACTGTGCTTGCAGGCTGGACTGAGGCTCATTTGAAAATACAAAATTTTAGTTCTGCTTTTAACTGCAGATTAATTAGCTAATGGCTCATCAACCCAAAAAGTGATATAAAAATATTTTCGAATGCAGGAGAGATTAGAAAAAAAACTCCATCTGCAATAAATTATTATTTATTTTTGCTGTTATCATCTTGATTCATATTCCAGTATCACAGCAATAGTACTGAAGCATTGGTGTTCATTTGCAATAAAGAGATTCTGAGGTTATCAACAGCTTCAGTTCCAATTCAGTATTTAATCACTGATTTTTATTTATTGAAATAAATAAGATATTTATTGCAGAAGATATTTATTGCCATGTATTCTCCAATTCCATGGATGTTCCCTCTTAATTATTAACCATGTCTCTAATTTTAGATCTATTTTTTAAGAGAAAAATCTTCAGTAATTGAAACAAAACAGGCAAGTGTTGTCAGCTGATTTTATTTCTATCCTAAAGCAAATCAGTGACTAAATATGGCAGCATTTTTATTGCCACCAGTACAAACACATGCAAGCACCCTGCATATTTCAATCACTTCTGCAGTGGTTGGTTTTATGGCTGGGTTTAATCTCTTTCACTCAATGCAGTTTATTTAGTGGTTTGATGAAGGTCCAGTTCCAGAACATTAAAACGTTAACACACTGGTTGCTAGATTTTTACTTCATACCTGCTTGCTTCATTTTCAGATTCAATGTTGCTATTTTCTGTTTCTTAAGCTTTCAAAGGAAGGGAATCCATTTAGAAGCATATGTTTTTAAATATGGAGATAGCACAGTTCATTTTCTCATGATGAAAGCATATTTTGGATAATCATTTTTTTCCAAACAGATGCCCAGTTTATCTCACTTAAATCAACTCCTTCTGACTGGACCAATTCCTGGATGAGTTAATTGAGCATGGCTAAACCCAAAATGCTGGACTAATCCAAGGAAATAGGAAGAGGTGATGGCTGTGAAGATTCTCAGCTTTCAGTAAAGGTGTTTAGTTGTTTACTCATATTCTCACAACAGAAGGAATGCAACAAACTCAGCCCACTGGAAATAATTCTGGATAATCTCACTCCATTACTTGCAGTGAAATTGAGTCTGCTCACTCTACCCTTGTAACATCTCAGGGAAACAAGGAGGTAATAGCTCATCCAGGCAGGACAAAATAAGTGACAGAAGGAAAGGCAGACTGAAAGCTGTGTGTCTTTAGTTTTTAATTCCTATTAGTAGCCCAGCATTAATGAATGTATTAACTCTCAATAGCTGCACTGAGCACAGGAAATCAGTGTAATGCTGTCAGTGTGGCTGGAAATGTTCATTACTGCTTGCACACATCACAGCTGCTCATTCATGCTCACTTTGCACACTTGGAAGTTTTAGATTGGTGGATGTTGATTCTTGTTTGATCCTTTCCTCCCCACCTCTGCACCTCCCATGAAATCTTATTCTGAGAAGCACATACTAAAAGGAAATCAGATTCTTGAATATCTCTGCTGTTAAAGAGTAACTGAAGTAACTGAGTAACTGAAGGGCTTTTTTAATTGTCCAAACATTAACAGTATACTAAAAAAAATCTGTGAGGTCCAACATGCTAGGAGATGGATTTCTTTTAAAATACTACCTACTATGTGTACTAATAAAATACTAATAAATACTATAAAATACTAATAGGAATGTGGCTGCTCTTCCTGGGACATGGTTACTTTTATTGGAGAATCCACTTGAATTCTTCACTTTTTTCTACCTACAGCTTAAAAAGTTGAAACAACTACTTCTCCCAGAAATCATAAAATCCCCATGAAAATATTAAGAAAAAGGGGATAATGACTAAATTCAAAGTAGAATTTGAGACTTTGGGTGTAGCAAATGAGTCCTTAAAAAACAACAAAAAATACCCTTGTGAGAGTGGAAGATAGAACCTGGAGACAGAGGGACAGTGCAAAGAGAGGTTGTGTCTATTTACTCTTGTAAATTCTTGTAAATTAATAAAAGGGTCTCCTTTTGGTTGTTTTTTTTGTTGTTGTTGTTTTTTTGTGGTTTTTGTTTTGTTTTGTTTTTAGGGTTTTTTTGAGGTTTTTTTTTGTTTGTTTGTTTGGGGTTTTTTGTTTGGTTTTTGTGTGTGTGTGTGTGTGTGTGTGTTTGTGATGGATTATATTAGGAAAGGTGAGAAAAAACTGCATTAATTATGATGAAAACAACAATCTACCATACTGAAGTACACTGAAGCACATGCATGAAGCAGCGAGGAAAAACATCCAGTTTATCCCACAAATATCCTAAAATATTTCCTGCATTGACATGAGGTGCTTCTTTTTCCACCAAAAGTTTTTTAAAATCATGTAACCTGTTTCACATGACTTTCTGCTGCCCCTGGGCTCAGGCACAGACTTTCTCTTTGAGCAGCATTCAGATTTCATTCCCTAAAATGTGCATAATGTGCAAACAAGCTGAGGCAGAGGCTGCTCTGCTTTTGGCTCATTAAAGGTGTGTGTGTATGTATAAATATATCCATTTTATATTAGACACATAAAGATGTACAGCAGTGCAAACACCAATAAGAAAGTTTTTAAGGGGGCAGGGAGGGGTTCAAAAAGCACGTTCTTAATGCAGGCATCATTCAACAGGTCACTGCAAACCACCCAGAGTGCAAATAAAAAATGGTGATTTGGTGCATAATCCTGTTTGTCTGGCAAAATGTCAATTTGTGACACAGCACCATAAAAATGAGGAATGAAATTAAATTCGATGTTGAGAATTTCATTGTTGTTAAAAGAATGGTAACAGCAGCTTTAAAAGAAGCAAGGTGGTTATTTTCTTCCTGCTGTACATGACAAAATCTGTTTCAGGAATAATCCTGATATCAGTAATTTCACCAGGAAAAATCAGAAGCAGCATCAGCTTCTGCAGAATAAAAGTAAGCTAGATCCATAGCTAAAAGAATGCAGATGAGCAAAGTATAATTTTTATATGAACATGTGTGAGTGGGTGTGGATAAAAATAAACAGACACACATAGGGACAGTCCCAGACACTCACACACATCCCATTAAATGCAATGTGCAAATGCACCTGCCAGGTAGCACACACTCATTAGCCATGATTAAACATAAATGACATTTTCTATGAGGCATGTCACTGCAGGTATACTCATTTTTAACTGTCCATCCAGTATTTTACACTAGTCATGAGGATTCCACTAAAAGTTGCAGACAGATCATTACAAGATAGAATATTCTTCATGCTGCCTCCTTTACAAAAATCTTTGCTCCTGAAAAAACTGCCAAAATGTTAGATCAGCCCAAAAGAAGTTGTTCAGATGGGATCTTTAGACAGGAACATCCAGAGTTCCTATATTATGTTTCTTTTTAAAAAAAATTAAACCATTTTAGATTCTAAACTTTGAGCATCCACAGCCCATTTAGGAGATTGTGGACTAATAAAAGAAATACCTATCAGAAAAGATTTTGTGTTTGAATATTGGTCTTCACCAGGATTTGGCTTCCTGGTGGATTAGTAAGAGGAAAACACTAGCAGTCTAGAAGCAGCAGCAGCTGCAGAAACAAAAAGGTCATGAAAAGTAAGTGCTATGCAAATAAAGGAAATAAAACAAGCAGATAATTTAAAACATAAAAGAAATAAAAGAAACAGGCATAAATCAACATGCTTGGGAAAGAAAAATTAAAATAAAGGGCAGTTTGAAACAAATCAAAATGTCATCAAAACAAAAAATGGCAAAACCATAAAGAACTAATAAAATAAACAGTAATTGTAAGAAATTGTGAATAAAAATAAAATTGAACTAACAGGAGCAACAGGTGGCTGCTCATGTTACACCAAAGCTTGAGTGGAAGCAAATGCTTTTGAATTTCTCCAAAAGACAGGGATGCTGTTGAACCAGTGGGCCTAGCTTATGAGACCTTAAGAAGAAGTAATCAAAATCTTAAAATTTTTATTCCAAACGTGTTTGAATTTTCTGGAAGTACAGATGCAAGGTTGATGCCTGTTTCCCCCATTATTTGGTAGCCACACAATTAAAAAAAAAGAAAATCAATCCCCCCGGGTGCCTCTGCCTAAAGCCAAAAGTGTTGATTCAAACATCTCAGAAGCCAACAAGCAGATAAAGTTCTGTGTGTGTGTCTTTTGTGAGGGAAGTTGGAATTTAAGTCTGGACACAAGCTGGGCTGTGCTGGGGAGCAAGATCAGGGAGCTGGGAATAGCTCAGGAGCTTCTAGGAATCCTGTGGGATGGGATGGGACACAGGGAGAGACAGGTGGGATGAGACAGCCCCAAGAGCAGAGCACCAGCACCAGGAGGTGTGCATGGAGAGAGGAAAATTATCAGCTAATAAATGACTGAACTGGCAGGATTTCACTTCTAACTAAACACCAACTCCAAAAGGAGATCAACAAATTAATGTGCTGTGTCTGTTTTGCTAGTGGTGACAAATGGATGGCACAGAAACAATTGTGGTCAAAGTGTTTGGAATAACAAATAAATAATAAATAAATAACTAATAATAAATTGCTAATGGGCATTACCTATGCAGGACAGAGGTGTGATGCTGGTGTGATGGACTCCTCTGTAACAGCCTGAATAAAGGGCAGCCCTCCCAAAACTTGTGCAGTTGGGATGGATGTCCTGTCACCAAGCAGTGTGAGCAGCTGGCTGCACTCTGCCTGCCCAGAGATTCCCTGGCAGCTCCCTGCAGCTGGAACCTCTGGAGCCTGGCAGGCTGCAGGGTGGGTTTGGGATGTTCCCTGCAGCTGGAACCTCTGGAGCCTGGCAGGCTGCAGGGTGGGTTTGGGATGTTCCCTGCAGCTGGAACCTCTGGAGCCTAGCAGGCTGTGATGAATTGTCACCTGGAGCACCTGAAGAACAAAGGTGAGTAGAAGGTGCACAAGAGTCTGGGTGAAGGTAACTGGAGCCAGGTCATGCACACAACTCATTGTAAACCCATCCAAACCCCAAAATTCAGTTATATTTGGCTTTTGTGAATATGCAGTTTCCATTAATGGTATCTGCATCACTCTATCACTTTCATGGATAAATCCTAAAAGCACCACAAAGAAACTCACCATATGAGTGTAAAGATAGAACATATATTGACAGCTTTCCTTTCCTTCAAATTCTTCAGTGTTTTGCTATTCCTATTCTTAAGTTCTATCCATCAACAAATAAATTTGAGGAAGAAAGAGCATTAAAAAATTTGAAGGATTTAAAAAAGCATAAAGGGGACAATGTGGATTACAAACTGATAAATTATGTGTGATATTTTCTGTGGCAATAAGCTGGAAGTCAGAGGAGAGCTGTGTTTGGGGTGCTCAGGGATCAGAGAGGTGCATCCTGTCACCCCCTTCCACGGGCTGTGTGCCACCTGCACCGAGGGCTGGGCAGGGAATCCCCCCACGCTGCTGTAAAGGCAAAAAACTCAGGAGTGCAGCTGCAATAAGCTGCAGATAAGGAGGAATTTCCTAACCACAGGAATAGATTAATAAAGTAGCTGAACAATACGTGTTCATCAAGCCTGCTAGAAACCTTACACCACGCTTCAGCAGTTTATTTTGCCTTTTTTTTTGTTCTAATATATCTGTTCTTAACTGGCCCCTAAACCCACGCTGTGCAGTAATTTATACAAATATTCACAGGCAACTCTACACTCAGTATATATAATTTTATTGTTTTGACTTAAAAGTCACAGGACTGAATTAAAAATGCACGGGTGGCACTTTGCCATGCTGCACCTAGAGAACAAGAGGCTGTCAGCCTGAGCTCTGTGCCAACAGGTTGCTGTGTACCAGACTAAACTGAGCAGCAATAAGTCTACACAGCAGAGCTTTGCTGAAAGATGTGATCACACCTCCTAATGTGACTCCATGGCTCTGTTACTTACAGCTAAATTACATTATTATGACTTCATTGTTGAATCCCAATTCTCCTAATTATAGCCTAGAGATCTATTATTTGATTTTGTAACACCAAGTGCTTCTTTTCTAAATCATGTAATCTCTTGTAGCTTATTAATGTCAGGTTTGTGCACACGCAGGGACTTGGTTGTTTGCCAGGGAGAATCAAATTTTCAAATTTTCACTGTGTTATGTTGCAGGGGTTTGCTTGTTACAATCTAATTATATTGGCACTGAAAGCAAATTTATATTATAAAGCACTTTAACTCTTTCACGGAAATGTATTTGCATATGTAAGTGTCTCGCCATTGGTTTATTAGCTTTTTCATTGGAAATTTTTTATGGGATTGTGTAGGAAAGAATAATAATTCTGAAACCATTAACTATTTATTTTCCTTTGAAAATGTGAAGGTTTTAATTTAAAGTGATGCTCATTGTAATAAACCCATGAGTGAAATGCAAGTAGGTGCCACACATGGAACTGGCTTTAAGCTTTGTAATGACAAAAGCGGAAAAATTGAAATTTACTGTTTTATTAAATTGCATAAATTCTAAAATGCCATTTTAAATTGAGAATATATTACCCCAGTATTAAACTGTCTGACAGGTGGTTTGGATTTTATTTACATAATTCCCAAAAATGATAAATATATTTGGTTACAAGTAGAGTATTTCATAGTAAGAGTAAGCTTTAAAGCTTTTCAGTCCCAATAATGTGCCTGTCATTAGCTTCTGCTGAATTCAATGGACATTTAAGTGACTCATGATCTTCCAGACTCAGGGAGTGAGCAAGAGTGAAATAAGACTGCAATTCTCAGTGACTGTGCTCCCCTTGTATGAGACTTGGGGCTGTGAGTGATTTTAAAGCTCTCCTAAAACTACCTGGTTTTGTAATGCTTTTTCAGGGCTGCTGCTCCCATAACATGAATAAAAAGCTCCAGTTCTGGTGTAGCTATGAGTGGCTCCTGAAAGGAATCCACTCTCCTGGCTGTTCCCAGCCCACAGCCTTCCACTTCTTTTGCATGAGGTCAAATAACACTGGCTGCCACATAAGCCATGCAATTGCCAGCTTGGTGATTTTTATTGTTTTTTCATTTCCCCCTGCCATCTCTTGCAATTAGATCCCTCATTTGGGCTGAATTGCTGGGCAGTCACTGTGCAGCAGGGCTGCTGCTCCCACCAGAGCTACCTGGCTCAGATAGAAGATGAAACCGCCCCAAACTCTGCTCAGCCTGCCTGATCCTCCAGCAGCTCACCTACAATGCCCAGACTCCCTTCCCTGCTGCTGACCCTCAGCATTTGGCTGCTTCTGCATTAAGTTTCCACCACACAGGACAAAATGTTCCACAGGGAATAATTCTGCCTAGTAATGATATCTATCTGCCATCAGAGGAGAAAAAGAAAAGATCAGCATTCAGGAGCTAAGCAGCTTGGGGAGGATTTTGTCATTCAACATATATTCATAAGATTTGTTATATTCTATTAATCAGGGCACAGCCTTTGCTGCTGCAGTCAGGCAGAGGTTGGCAAACTGACATGAGTATGGGATTATGATGCAGGAAAACACATGTAGGCACAGCTGCCAGTAGAAGTAAATCGATTGCACATTTTTGCTGCCCAATGTAGGTAGCCTAGAGGTTTAGTCACAACTCAACAGAACCTTTCCCACTGGTCTCAGTGGCCTCTGTTTCTGCTCCAGGTAGCTAATGAGAATGGCAACCTGCAAAGCATTCTTTGGTGAATCTCAGCAGATACTGACTGTGAAATGTGGAACAAGAATGATGTGCTTCTCAGGTACTGTTTGACAGCACTGATATTAATGAATCATGTTCTATTTCTCCTGTATGGGGAGAAATACACCCCCAGTTTTCTCCTTTACAGATGTACATTGAAAGATACCATGCTGGACACTTTGCTAGCAAGCTCATCCTCCTGTCATGTGAAGAAAATCCCTATATTTCCATCTGTGCTCCTTAGATTTTCCATTTATTCTCCAGTCCATGGCCACCAGACCAAATAGCAGCTGGCATCTGTTTATGCACTTAGTGCTCCTTACTGAACCAAGTCCAATGTCAGTTCTACTCAGTGAATAATAAAGTGTAGCTTTCAATGCCTATTAAAAACACCCCATTGGTGGGCTTCCCTGCTGAAGAAATGTGTAAACTCTACAGCCAGATTGAATGGGTTGGTTTATATGTGGATCACCTTACACTGCACGTCAGTACTTTTAATATTTACCAGGATGATCATCTCCATTCCAAGTGTGCATTTGGAAAGGGAAGGGCAGGAGCAACCATATTTCTATATAGTAAGGTGGTTTTCCTGTGTATTTTGATTCTGCAAAAACATCCATTATCATCAGCAAAATTGCTACCAATCAAGTGAAGAATAAGAATAAAAAGAGATTTCCATGAGAGAATAAGATTCCAAAGGGAAAACTGTTATCAGGATACAGTGGAACAAATGGGTGTCTTCGGCATTTAAATGCAAATGTTAAATTTGATACAGTTTCAGGAATTTTAATCTCTTTGAGCTGATCCCTGTAAAATTCAGGCCTCATGTTAAAGTTCATCTTTAAATGAGAATTGCAATTAGAATTGCAATGCATGTGACACAGAGATCTTCTGAGTTTCCCCACAGAGTAAGTTCATACATCTACACAGAACCATATTACTAAGCAACATAAGCACTATGAAATTTGGAAAAGCAACTCTTGTGTCTTCTGTGGTGTCAGTATCAGAGATTGGACAAGGAAAGCAACAGTCCATGATAAAGAAGTGATGAAAAGCAATTACACAGCAAATTACCCTTCCATATGGGTGTTTAGTAAGAAATACTGATCTGTAATGCAATTTGCAGCAAATCATTGATCAAATGTATGGATACATCCAAGGGTCCCTCTTACTGTGCTATTAAAGTAACATGTTTAACAGCTTTATTTAGCTGTCTAACAGGAAGGTGAACTTTTGATGCTAAATAAGCCTCAGAGAGCTTACATTTTCCTTGTGGTAGATCCATAGAATTATGATCAAATAATGGATTGTGGTATTTCTTGATTACACAGTTAGGGACCAATCACCTGCCATGTTTGCTTATCTCATTTATTTTCCTAATCAAGCCACACTGTAATTGAAGATTTTGAAACAAAGTCAGTGCAACTGCTGGAGAAATTGCCACGACAATTTTGGTTCTGAACTTTCTATCAATCACACTAGCTGCTCCCATGACAGTTTGCTTTTGCTACAAATAGTAATGAACTTCCTTCTTTTGGATTTTGTTTCAGCACAGTTGATGCTGTAGAGCTCTGTGCTTTGCCTGGCACTTCTTTTTTTTTTTTTTTCTGGTGAGCTGTGTATGTATATCCTGGCCTAATCAAATGCACTGATACACTTCATTTATTGGAAATAGCACAGATTTCCAATAGATAGATGATACAACTTGGTGCAGCTGCAGATGTCTGAAAAACTTTGGAATAGTAGTAAGTAGTAAATAGTAGTAAGTAGTAAGGTCTCCTATGCCCTAAAGCTGTGTTTTTTCACTGTTGCCTTTCTTACCACTTATAAATATGTAGTTGATTTCTATCCATTAGTATTTTGTCTCCAAACTGTGTCATTTCAGCTGGATTTAATGCACATGCACTTATCTATTTTTTTCCCCTGAAAATATATTTAATACACAACCAATTATTAAATAAAGGGGGAGGGGGTGTGAATAAAGGAGCCACCCGTACAAATCCAATTTTTGTTGGCTGTGTGACTCATTGGTGAACCTTACTCAGTGCTGCCATTGTGCTGAGTGCCCCATAATGAAACGCACGGGGTTAATGGGTTTGAGTGAAACCACAGCAGGTGTGTGCCTTAACGAGGTGTTAATGGGGAGACAGGTGCATGGAAAGGCAGAGCAGGAGGGCACAGGGGAGAGGGCAGAGCACAGGCACACAGCAAAGTGCTCATTGTCCCAGGCTCTTCCATTCTGGCCACTCAGACCTAAAAGGCTTCTTATCTATAATAACATTATTATTATTATTATTATTATTATTATTATTATTATTATTATTATTAGTTGTTGTTACCCCTTCTGTGGAAGAGGCTGGCACTAGGAAAGCTCCAAAGACACCTCGTGCTTCTTTATGCATTTGGCTAAATGACCTTTGCTAGGAAAGTTTTCCCCAGGTTAATCCCTAACTTGGTGCATGTGGCTTGGCGTGCACAAGGGGGTCATATCTCCAGAAAGCATTTAATTATGTGCCCTCCTAGGAAAAAAGCAGATATTGACAGCAAGGGCCCTAAACTGATGGGTGAAGTAGCAATAAGAAATGCCAAAACCCAGCAACCTCGAGTATCCAGGACAGGGAGAGGCAGTGTCCTCAGGTAAAATCCATGTCTTAAATAAGGAACTGGTTCACATGTTCTCAAGTGATAAAAACAACATTTTTTGCGTGGATAACAGCTGAAAATCCAGCAATTGTCAGGGGTAGCCATACCACAAGCACCCATAATAAACACACTCTAGAAAAGCGCTTGCCTGAACTTAGAGAGTTGAAGCCCTCTTTGATCAAATTAAATTGTTAATTTTGCTACTAAAACTGTGACCTCTCCTATTACTACCCCGGCAGAAAAGCCTCCTTTTATCTTTTTATTTGACTTTGCAAACAATAGTAAAACGAGGTTTATTGTTGATGGGATCGTTGCTGTGACATGTTACCAGCTAGAGGAGGAATAATTCACATGTCAGAATTCTCTGAGCTAGCACTGCCACAGAGATCACTGTTTTTCTCCTGGAGTTTAATATTAAACCCCTTTTTCAACCCAGATAGAGGCTACTTTCTCAATAACAAAATAAAAAATAGAGACCTGATTTTTGGCAACTAATAGTACCAAGAATATTTTCTTGACACTGGAAAATGCCACCTTGTTGCTTGTTATATTCTGTTTGTGGTACACATTAACAATATTTGGCACAAATCAAATTAAATTCCTTTGGAGGATTCCCAATGAACAAAATCCTTAGCAATAAAATGTTTTGATTAGAACTTCTCTTATTGTTTGTTACATATTGACAGTTTAATCTTCCTCTCAGTTGTGAAACTCCTAAAGAAGGAAGGAGTATAGGATAAGTCAGCTCCAAATATAATCCTCAGGGTATTTCTTTAGGCTCCTGACACAAGCAGCATTGGCTCAGATTACTCAATTACCTGCTGGCACTCTCAAGTTGCCTAAAGAAATAGTGTGAATATATTGCTGGAATTTGCATTAAATGTGAATGGGTAGTAAAAAAAAAAAAAAATCTGGATTCTTTGACCTCTTTGTGGTTTGTATTAAAAAAAAATCTAACTAGGATCTCTTGTGTTAGAACAGCTGCATGCTTTAAAAATGCTCCTAAAATTTATTTACTTTTTAAAATGCCTTTATTTATAACTTTTCAAGGTTAAAAATTAAAATAGTCTATTTCCATTGAATTACACTGAAAAAAATTAAGAGAAAGTTTAATGACACTGCTTGGCTCTCATAGAAAAAGGAAAAATATGCTAACCTCTGAAATTTGCCTGTTACTCTCTAAGGTAATTTTTTGAGCCTTCCATTTTTTTCAGTTTGTGAGGCAAGCTGACAGGCACTTTGGACAACTTATCATGACACTGAGAGCCATAAAGGTGATGCAGTGCTTCATAAATGTGACAAAGTACTTCCAAAACAACTGCTGGCTGTTAAAGGCATCCCACTTCTCTAAAAGGAGGATATTTACTCTAAGTGCAGTTTGTAGGGATTCTCAGCTAATTTGTTACCTACACATCTTTAATATGTTTGTGAATTCAGAAGATATTCAGAATTGTAAGTCTCTATGAGATCACTGTATTTTAAACTAGGCTTGACAGCACAATAGACTCCAATAAAAGAAAGCAAGGTTGTACAAGGGATGCTTGAAAAGAAAGACAACTTGAATGCAAATAACATTAAAAAAAAAAAAAAGACAAAGAAACTGAAACTGCATGTGTATGTCTGTACTTCATCTTCTCCACATCATCTCAGGATCCAAATCCAAACATAAAAATTCTGTTGTTATAATAAGAGGGGTTCTAATGGAAACTGAAGTAAAAATAGAACAAAGTGGTTTCCTATCACATTAGTACATTAATAATCTATAAAAGATGATGTATATTTAAATTTTCCTAACTGCTTTAAACTCTCACTGTTTGGGTTATATATAAAAATATAATAAAAAAGAATAAAATATAAAATATATTTTATTTCAAAATATAATTCCAGCTTGCTGGTCATCTGTAAATTCAGAGTGTTTCTCAGCAATTGAAAAAATTTCAGCTGTATCCAGCCTTACACTGGAAGAGATCAAGTGTTATTTACAAGATTTAAATCCAGTCAAACTAAGAGTCTCACCAAAACCTTCCCACTGTTATTGTCATCATATATCAGATGACTCACAGGTAATACTAATGCATGGAGATTTTTAATGTGAGAACAAGTTAGAGCTAAATTAAATGGTGCCTGATTATAGAAATATATCCACCACTAAAGCTAAAAAAAAAATATACCCAACATCTGCTCTGTGTGTGTTTTCTAGGAATGTCCAAAGGAAGAGATTGCAGAATCAGAATTACAGAGAAAGAGGTGAAGGCCTTGAGCCACAACCATACTGATGGCAGGTTTTAATCTTTGACAACTCTGTTCCCCAAACTGTCTGCCATGGCAATCCAGGAATTTCATCCAAAATTCATCCAAATTCATCCCTGTTAGTCTAGTTAGGAAGTTTTCAAACAAGGCTTGAAATAAGGTGATGATAAAAATCCACCTATTGCTCTAAATGTGATTCAATAAATTGTATGAAAAATAGGAGTTTGGAGAAAGTGGTGGTTAAATACTAAATTAAATATTAAATACTACATTAAATACTAAAGGCACACTTGCCACCTGTCTCAACTGGGACAAAAAAGGAAATGCAACAAAGCAATATAAAAGCTTCAAGACCTTACAGGATAAATCAAAAGAAAATAAAGACTAGCAAGATAGAAACAGAGTTGACCAAAGATGTGTATAAATAGATTGGCATGTAATGTTTAGATAAAAAAAGTTGAAGTACAAAATGTCTTAGCAGTATCAAAACAAATAAAAGGTGATTAGGACAGGAAATGTTGATTCATGATTAATGAAGAAAGAAAAAAGGAAATATCCATTACTGAACATAGGAAAAAAAAAGAGAGAGTAGGTGTCATAGAACAGACTAATGTGTTTTCTGCCCTTTTTAATTCTTTCTTCATAAAAATATTTAGCTGCACAACTAGATTTTTTATTTTAATACATGTAGGATCTGCAGTGTGAACACATGAGTTAAAGTGGGTTCAGAGGAGTTAGATGCATTGCAGGCCCCAATGGAAAATTCACCCCAAAGTTATTCTAAAGCAAGTCAGGTAATCTCTAAACCAGAAATTATTATTCTCAAGATTGTGGGAAGGCTGGGGAAAGACCCTCAGAACTGGAAAAAACTGTCTTTAAAAGAGAGGGGAAAGGATTTTTGAGCAGATTGGCTTTTAGAAAGGCACCTGTCTCAAAAAGCCAGGAAAACATAAAGTGTGCTCAGGTAAATACACAGAAACCAATGTTCAGTTCTGAAAGTTGCACCTTGACATTACTGGATACACAACAATTCTCTCTTGGCACTTTACAGATGTAATTGGATTGGCATGGAACAATTTGCAAGAGTAGAGGAACCAGCAGTGTTTAGGAAATTGAGATGTGCTCCCTCTCAAAGGCAGGACTGAGGGCTCAGTTTGAAGATCTTGGCCCTGGGGGCAGATCCAGGAATTTGGGATTGCAGCAGGAGAAAATTCATTGGGGGATCTGAGTCAAGCTGGCACACCACAATTCACTGCAAACTCTCAGATGGTTTTTATTTTTACATATTTATTTTTCCCTGCCACAAGATACAAACTAGGATGTTTAGTTAGAAAAACATGTTTAATTGTACTCTGCATAAACTTCCATTTAGAAAGAAAATGTTTTTCAAATAAAGTTCTTTAAATGTTTTGTGCAACATCTGGACTTTTTTCTTTTTTATTTTTTCTTTCTT
>VXBI01008787.1:749647-760711 GCA_013397375.1 Toxostoma redivivum | reverse complement strand
AAAAAAAAAAAATTTTTTTTTTTTTTTTTTTTCTTTTTTTATAAATTTTTTTTTTTTTTTTTTTTTTTTTTTTTTTTTGAGTGGAACTACTATGCAAATAACTCCAAATAAAGCAGGGGGACAACCTAACTTGGATTAATGTCTTGCAGAGCCAAAATTTTATGATAGCAGGACCCAAAGTACAGCTATGAAGAGGCTTTCAGGCAGCACTGAGGCAGTGGAGGTGTGGCTGGTTTGTTAATTAAGGGACTGCAGTGCTTGGAGCCATCTCCATTTCCTGCCAGGTTTCCTGGATTGATGGAATGTTCTGGACTGGGATCCTGCTCAGGCACTCCTGGGAAAGGTTCATCTCTGCAGCTGTCATGCCCCATTTAGGGATCTCTATTTTATTCCTAAATCAATCAGAAGAGGGGAAGGCTAGGGTCCCCCCTACAGTGATTTAACAAGATGTTATCCTTCTCTTAGTGCTGAGTAGAACTGCATTTCAGCTGCAAACACTCAGAGAAACCCCTATTGCATTTTTGCCTGTTAACTCCATTTTCAAGAGAAAGAGCTTTCAGTATTTGTGTTTCCACAATGAGTGAACACTTACATACCTGCCTTTGTCTGGTACTAATGACAGTCTTAATGAATCCCAGCAAAATACCAGATCTGTCTCCCTTGTAAGGATTTTGTCCTGCAAGATCCAAAATCCATAGGATCAGTTGGACTTGGACAAGTGTGTTTTGGCTGGGGTCATGCATGCCCAGGTGATTTGGCATTCTTTGTTAGTAAAATTACACCTCTGCTGTCATGCCTGTAATCCATCTCCCCTCCATAAAATTATGCATTCATCTTTCCAGTGCTAATTTTCAGATATCCTTCACCTTTTTCATATGGAGTCCATGGACTCTAATCTCCACGGAGTTAGCTCAAATTTACATTTGCTTAATGTTCACACATGGCCATGGCTCAGTTCACATCTCCTGGTGGCACATTTGACCTCAGCATGCGTCACAGCCTTGGCTTTTCACATTGTTACTGTGCAATTTGATCTCTTCAAAACTAGGGTTTGTTCTGATAATGTATTTGCAGAGCAGCTTTACTTTCCTTTGCTCACAACACCCAAACATGTCTTGGGTAGACCAATGAAATTCCACAGATTTTCATAAACTTCAGGAAATATCACTTTGGTCCACTTATTCCTTCCTCACCATTTTGCCATAGCCATGCTTGAAGTAATGCAGGATATTTTAAAACAACATAAATAAATGGGAAAATGACACGACATCAGTCTAAATGCTGTTCAGGAATGATGAAGAACAAATAGGGAAAATATCATATATGTAAATCATTTGTGAAATCGAGTTAAAATTGAGTTCCCTTTGTGGTTGATTTCCATTTAGCTGCACCCAACAATAAAATAGTTATCAAAGAAAGCTACCAATTAGATTTTAATTCAAAACATTTCCAGAAAAAGCAGTTCCCAAATCTCAATTGATATCTCTCCAACAACCTCCTAATTGCAGCAAGTTGGTGGTAAAGAGAAGGATTAAAAAAAAAAAAAACTGCTTTAAATGAAAAAAATGTATTCCGTCTGCTGGAGCATGCAGTATCCTTTCCTTAATTATTGCCAGGACTTCCCCTGTACATGAGCTTCCGCTGAAGATTAAATATAGACAGATAAATATGTCTGTGCTGTCTGGGGATGCTGAGGGAAAGAGACAGGAGACCTTATTGTCTCAAAACTGAAGGGATTTATGCAGTGTTCCACTGCTTTCTCGTGAAGTGGACTGCTGGGCAAAGGTTAAAAAGTCCCCAGCACTCAGATCCAGGGAATTTCTTCCCTTTGGTTTTATCCAGTGGTATGCCTTCTTGAGATGATCTTCAGGATAATCAGGAATTTGGAATCACCTATGATGAGAGATCTGCAGAGCCTGTCTGACCTGACCTTTCAGTGTCCAAAAACAGAATAAAATATGTCACCTTAGCCAGGAAGTGCAGCAAAATTAACTCTTCCTCATTTTCCTGTCTGAGGTAGACAGGCTCATCCATGACTCTGCCTTCCTCTAAATGAGACCATGCTCTTCTGAACCCCCTCAGTCTGGTCCTTGCCATTTTCCTCTGTCCACAATTAAAACCTGTTGACAGCCCTCTGCAAAGCCCTAAAAACCAAGAAGGATGACACTGAGACATCTAAAGCCTGATCTGCCTGGCGAGAATAAACTCTGTGTGACAAGAGATGGAAAAATTTAAAAATATTCTTTATGTTTTAAGCAGAAACTTCCAGGCAGATGAGCAGTGATGTCTTTGAGGCATTCAAAATCAACACTACATTATCTAGGAAGAACTAAAGATATCTGAGCACCTTCCACACTGAAAGATCAGAGTCAGTGATCAACAGGCAATATTTTACCTCTTGCTCTCCTGCTTGGAAACCATGCAACCCTCTAAAATATCCAACTCTTCTGAGCTGGATTTTTCAATATCATCTAGCATTTGAAAATATGGTCATAGTCCACATTCCAGCCCACCCAGTGTACTGGATTGCACTGCTAGGGAAAAAAAAAAAAAAAAAAAAGGAAAAAGACAGGAAAGAAGATATTTGGTGTCTCCAGCAGAGTAATGGAATGAAATACAAAAATGTTAACCCAGTCTCAGGCACATCCAATTTAATCATTATATCCATTCAAAGAAGTTCTAACACTGTTTTTTGTTGTGTCCTTTACTACTTGCAAACTTTACTTGATCAAATCCACCCACAGGAAAACACAGATAACTTCCCTTCCATGTAAAGATAAGTTAAGCAACAAAGCAAAGCCTTTTAACAACTGCAACAAGGGATCCTACTTGCCCCCATTCTACAGCTAGGGTGAGCAATGAAATTTGGCTATAAATTCAAATGTTCATGCAGTTCTAGATTATTTGAGTTCAAGTGATTTGATCAGAAGAGCCTTTGGTCTTCAATTAATGTGATAAATAAAGAGCCCTGCTCAAATGTTAATTCCCAGCAGAAACTAAACTTACCAGCTATTGTCACAGCTACACATAAAACAAGTGAGAGGTGGAGCTGCCTCTAATAAATATTTTCTGTCTTTCATCAGAGGAGTGTGGTCTCAATAATAGCTCTGACAAAGACCAGCATGTCCAAGATCAAGACAGCAACACATACCAACAGGCCAGAGGGGAAAATGCCTCATCTAAAGACCAAACAGAAAACTGCCTTGTAGCTGTGATTATCAGACAGAGAACTGCTCCCTGGAAGGTCTTTGAGGCTCCTTGTCCCACCCCCTACTATTGCACTCCATCTACAAGAAAGACACGGAAGTCACACACCAGTACCCACAGACATCCGCAAATATTGACTTCATTAAAATCATATTGTGCTTTTTTTCTCTCAGTTTGGTTTTTTTATCTGTAGGAAAGTGTCCTCTCCGGATGTTTTCTTCCCCCATTTCTCTTATTAAGATGTTGAGGGCTCTGCCTCCTTCTTCCTGTGGGTAATTGAAAAAAAAACCCACAAAAAAAGGTCATCATTGGATCCCTGCTTTGTCTCTCACTACAACAAATGATCTTCCTTTATAGCACACGTTTGTATGCTTGACATCTATGCTTGACATCTAGTAATAAAACTGAGGTCATAATCTGCTTTCAGTTAAAGGACTCATCTTGAAACCCTTTGGTATTCTTGTCAAAAATAATAATAATTGCTCATTGTCAACATTAACCTCCTTGAGCCTGCAGATCCATCACTCCCATTGCTTGAATCAAGCACTACTGCTACAAAAATTCTGTTGAGGTAATGGATGGAGCACTGTAGGTGTTACACATTTCTAGAAGTTCTTATAGTACTTCATGGTAATATTATCTGGGAATTGTTCAAAACAAGTCCTCAGTTACAGAAAAAAACCCTGAGGTTTTGACAGAATTATATTAATTCCCAAAAATCCTCATTTATCAGGCAGTGCCACACACCCTATTAATAATAAAACCCACACAGGTTTGTTCTCTCAATGTTTTTATCAGAAAGTGAATTTGTTGTGCCACATAAAGTGCTTGTGCCAAGTGGGATAACACTTGAGATAATAATATTTCCGAGTTTTCCACAAAACTTTTTTAGTTCACTTTAGGTGATAATCTGAGAGATTATCCTGAATATTTCAGGATATATGAGGTGCACAAGGAAAGTTTGAGATATGACAGAAAGGTCTAGTATGTAATTATTAAGATCAGTTTAGACATTAAAAAAAATTAAAATAACCCCAAATTTTCGAAGCAATTAGAAATCTAGCTAGATATCCATTTGAATAAGTAAGAAAGTATAATACACCTCAAGATGGGAATTCTGCCCATCTAGAAAAAACCCAAAGAATTATGGATATTTTCTAGACAAAATATGCTGGAAAGACAATAATTCTCTGGGGGAAAAGACCCAACCACTGTAACTGGTACCAAATAAAACTAATCCTAAATGTATTTATAATTCTAGAGTGTAATTAGTCTAAAGATATTTGTGCTTATCACAGAGATATGATGTTCATAATGAAAATCACAAAACTCATTGATTATTGCTGACCAACATTAAATATTAAAATATGAGACTCTGATGGGGGTTGACATGTGAAAGGAAAATTCTGTGTGTATTGATGCTAGTAGCACTTATGGTGTTATAAAATATTGCTTTAGGTTTGTATTTTCCTAACTGGAGAGGTGCCATGGCAGTGAAATAGTAATTTTTGTTGATAATAGTGGCAAAAACTTGTAGATGTCCTGAATGCACCAACACTGGTCAAATATGGGGCTTGAGATTGCATTTGGTCATTGAATGCAGCAACAACTTTTTAATGTCTGGTGGGTTTACCATACAATTGTCATTTCACTAATTTTCAGCCTGAAATTAAAAATGAATGTCCCTAATAAGGGTCTATCCATAAAAATGAACCACAATGAACCTCATTTTTGCAAAGACAACCACCTAATGTCAGTTGTGTTGTTACAACTAAAGGCATCACTTGGCAAAAAAATTGTATTAAAATAATACATGAAGGGAATCAGTGCAGTTTGACAACTGATACCCAAGTATGCATTTTCTTCCTTTATTAGAAATCTAGCATCTCACTAAAGGAGGTTGTTTGGTCAAAAAAATCAGGCATAAATTTCTGCTGATTGAGAAGGAAAGTGCCACATCTGATAAATTCTCCTTCCCCTCCCCTGTCCTGCCCTCAGCACTGGCTGGGATGTCAGACTTTCCCATCTCACATACAGCACATCCATTTACAGGAAAACTGCCCAAGGTATTGACCCTCCTGTGGTCCTGGATTTTGATCTGAAGGACAAGCAGAGGTGCTGACAGCCTGGACAGACAGACACTCATCAGGGGTGGCTGCTGCAGGGAGGAATGCTGCTCAGTGTGCCTGTGCTGTTATTGCAGATCCCAAATCCCCCTCCTGTGCTGCTCTGGAGGAATCAGTGTGATGCAGAGGGTTTGTGATCACAAGGTACCACTGTCTCTAAGGTCGGTTTACAGCTTAAACTGGCTTCAGAGACTTTTGTGGAAGGTCAGTTATGACTTTTCCTTTTTTTTTTTTTTTTTTTTTGAGGAAGCAAAATGCTTATCTTGTTAAACTCACATTCCAAACATCACAGAAAGGCAACTGCAGCAGCCAACTCCATGTAAACTTTTCTCTGTTTCAGAGGTGGGCCACATTCATAGTTTTAATGTAGTATGTCCTGTTTTTTTAATTTTCTGTTTGCTAAGAAGTGGACAGACTAGACACTGTCTTCAAAGTGAACTTCAGAATCACAAAAAATACACTGGCAAAAATCAAGACTTGTGCTCAGTAGAGCCAACAGCAGTGTGCCCCCAAAAAACTCAAAGAAAGCTGTATTCAGTACAAAAAAAACATCAATTCACTTCACAGAGAGTTTAGTGTTGATTTGGTTAGTGCAAATGTGATATTTGCGTCAGATTCTTGTGTCTTTAGAGTAGGTAAGAGAAAGGTCAGCCAGAAATTATTTCCTTGCCTGTTTTTTTTTTTTTTTTAAGAAGGGCTGTCTGTATGTAGAGCGTTGCTCGTAGAAATAACAGCAAAAAATGTTGGATGGTGAAATGATATAAATAATATCGAAATATGTTATCTCCCATGTTAAATCTTCAGTAATTGCATTAGCAATGCACACTTCTGTTTCTAGAGCAGCTCACTGCACTCCTAAGAGGTGCCCATGCTGTTTATCTGGACCTGCTGGGAGTTTCCTCCTGCACCCCGAGCCAAAACCCCCTGGGCTGAGCAGTCAGCACTGCCCATGAACAGGGACCCACACTCTTCACTGTGTCCTGCTGCTCCTCCCCACCCTCCAAACCCCTGGGAAAGGCCAAGAGAATCCTCTGTGCTGAGCGAGGTTTTGAGGTGTGCTGCTGCACTACAATCTCCTGGTTTACTCCTCTCTTATCCTCACCTTTTCTTTTAAGTACTGGAACACTTGTATCGGGCACAAACTTGAACAAAAGCCTAAGTTTTATTATATCTCATCTCTCTTTTCCACATTACTGATAGGTGTGATTGGAGAGGCACTAAACAACATGAAACTGCTCATTCCTCACACCATGAGCTCACCTCTGTGCTGGTTTTGGGGTAATTTCCCTCACTAAAACCAGAACAGGATTTGCACTGAAAATTTTAGAATATGAAGATGCTTTCATTCTTGCTGAGCAGCATTTACACAGAATCAAAGCCCTTTTTTGCCTCCACCACCCCACCAGTGAGGAGAATGGGGGTGCACAAGAAATTGGGAAGAGAGAGAAGTGGGAGAGCTGACCCATAGCACATAAATCTGGGGGAAAAGGAGGAAAGTGGGGATGCTCAGAATGATGGAGTTTGATTTCCCCAGGCACTGCTCCATGTGGTGGGGCTCTGCTTTTCTGGATGAAGTCCTTTTTCCTTGCTGGAGGGCACAGTTTTTGCTTTACATATCAAATTGTCCTTATGTCAACCTACAAGTTTTGTATTTTACCCTTCCAGTTCTCTCCACCATCCCACTGAGGGGGAAGAAGAGGCTGAGTGGGGCTCAGTTGCCAGCTGGGGTTAAATTGTGATGTGTCAAGACTGAGTTACAAGTGGCTTAAAATGGGAGCCCACCAGTCCAAATAAAAGATTTACTTATCACCTAGTTAATACTGGGCTAATCTTGCAAGTATTTGACAAAACAATCACAAACAGGTCTGCATGTGTGAAGAAGCCAAAAAACATCCAAGGACCAAGACACCAGTAATAAGAATTTGCTGCAAACATTACCAATTTATACTACCTGCACCTTAAGTTTCAGTTTTTATTAGTTTTCACCCCAAATAAATATAAACGGAAAGGTTTCATAAATGCTACATATATATATCTTTACCCCAAAGATTGTGGTGTCAGAATAATCCTTGTAAGTCCTACAAAGTGTCTGATTCCAACAACATTTAGAGCAATTATAAAAATTATTTTGCTGATGTTTGAGGGTTTCACATTAACTTGATGATTTTAAATTTTCATCCACAACCACTGACTACATTACAGTCTATTGCAAAAGCCACTTTTTATCAGTCAAATCCATTATCCAGTGGGGTGATGATTTTATTAGCTCACCTCTCACCTGTGACAAAAACCTTGGATGCTTTGATCAGGTACATAAAAATGTAGTTCTAATAAAGAAAAAAGTGCCTTCCTTACTGAGAAACTTCTGAACAGAGAGAAAAAGAACTATCAGTTGGACAGGTACCTATAATTATTCCTGGCTACTGACAATGAGAAGTGTCTGAGTAGTGCCACCACTGAATTGTAAATCTTCCTATTTTATTTTATTTCGTATGTTACTTTGCATTCTATTTTTGCCTTTACTTATTTATATTATTGTGCTTTCTTATTCAAGTTCCACTGCTTTAACTGGGCTCAAGCTGCTAACATACACAGTTAACTACATTAGGAAACTTTATATATGAAGGGTTTTGTGCACTGACTGCTCCCACAGCTTAGGCAGGTCACTGAGGAGTATCAGACTAATCACAAAAATAATTTCACTGGTGGTAGCTTATACATGCAAAAAGACTTAAGGCTCAGAGTTTTTTGCCCTGCTGAGATACCATGCATCAATAAAAAACTTACACAAATTACCTGTTTTAATTTCTACAAGCTAAAGTCTGCACTCTACTGTGAAGTATTTAAGTTAAATTATAGTATCTTGGTTGTCCCTGTATTTTTTTACCTTAGCAACTTGTAAGTTAAAAGAAGTTATAAAAGTTTACAAGACAACTGGTGAGAAATATTTAACCAAACTTATTTTAAGTAGCAAAAGAATAGCATTTTTTTACAAAACCATTAATAGAAGACACATTTCTCAAGACTCCTCAGGGAAGAGCTATGCAATATTTAGCAAATAAAAATTATCCGTTAATTGCAGCCATTATCTCCAATATTTTATGGAGGATTTCATTTTTCCAAGCACAATGACAACCAAGATTTTATATTATTTTTGGGGTTTTTTTTTTTCTTTTTAAAACTTTCCACAGAGAGAGGATGTTCACTACCTATTTTAGCTCCCATCACAGAATACACCACACAACCCCTTAGCATTCTTTGCCTTTCCCAGCCTGAAGCCTTGTATTTAAGGAATTATTCTGAGCTCAGCTGCCAGGATGTTGTTGTGGCTGGGAGAAGCCCTGGCTGTGTCTTAGGGACAGGGGATCACCCAGCACACATCACCAGGATGTCACCCCCCAATTCCTGCTCTGTGCTGGTCCAGGGGGGCTGTGCCTCTGAGCTGCTGCCCAGACAGATGTGCTCCAGCCCCTGCCACAGCTGGGCAGCTCTCCCTGAAGTTCAGGGGCTGGAAGCAACTCTGGAAATTTGGAGTGCACTTTGTGAGAGCTGCTGGCACATTCCAGCTTTTCTAATGGCAGGGGAAGAGAGGAGCAGGGCCAGCACAGCCTGGTGGTGATGCTGACACTCGATGTCCCAAAAGCCACTGCACCCTTCCCTTTGTGCCACTGCACATCCTCAGGATAAAAGCCAAACCTCACTCTGCACTCTCCTGCTGAGATTATTTTAACCCCTCTGCTCCCTCAAAATACAAACACCAATTCAGGCTGAGACACAATTCCTGTGGAACTTGCATCTTAAAGCAATCCTCTAAAGGTATGGAAAAAACTCACACAAAATCATAGAATGAGCAGTTCTATTAATTCACAGTGTATCAGCTGAAAAACTCTCGTTCTGTAGTGACAAAAATGTTGATTTTCAATTAAGTTGTTGAATGTATTATCTCATCTTCTCAAAATACTTTCTTTTTTGTGTTGCCTGCCGTGTTTCCTAACTTTCTAGCTACAACAATTTATTCACCTGCTTACACTAAATTATTTTTTTTATATTTTTTTTTTAGGGGAAATAAACTAAGAAAGCCAAGGGTTTGTCTCTGTAAAACCTCATCAATAACATTTTGAGGTTTTCCAAACCAAGAGGAAGCAAGGAATTCATGCTCAGGTGCCTGTTCTGACTCACTGAAACTGGGACCAGTGGGTGAAATTGTAATGTGCAACTTCTGGCCACCCCCAGAATTTCTCAGTACACAATTCTCATGCATCTTTCAGCCTCTGCATATTTTAACCACCTATGTTTGTTACTTTGGTTTTTTTGTGACTATTTCTGCTTTTTCCCTGTGTTCTCTTTTATCTTCCCAACAGATTTATAAGAAGCTTGAAAATATTTTCTAAGTTTAAAAAATATCTATCTGGCTGTAACAACAGGAGATATAATTTTTTCAAGACCTTGTTTTCCCAGCTAGGGACTTTGGAGGAAAATTGCCTAGGCTTGGAATTTGCTTGCAGAGCTTGAAGTGGAAATGGAATATCTGAAGACTCAGACAGCTCTTGAATCTACTTTGAAATTTCTTTTTGAAATAAGCTATCTTATCATGTTAGGGGACCTCTGTGAATGGATCATAAAAGCCCTGTTAAAAGGTTTAGTGGACAAAAGCAGTTTTTAAATATGGACTTACATATGGCCATGCAATTAAAATTATTTTGATATTTGGGTTGGGTTTGGTTGGCTTGGTGGGGTTTTTTTTGTGTTTGGTTGATTTTTTTGTGTGTTTAGATTCTTTTACTGTCTCTTAAAACATATGAAGTAATTGTTGTTTTTCCATCAGACACATCATCTTTGAAACAGTGACTTATGGCTTGTTTCTCATTACACTGGTCAGTAAACATCAGGATAAACTCAGTATATTTTTCATGAAGTAAATATTTCTAACCCACAGTTCATTATCAGTGTATAATTTTTTTCCAACATGAAACAAAAGAGAGTAAATATTCTTTTGGCTGACTGTTTTTTAGGCAACTCCTTAAAGTGCTGCTTTTGAAACATTCATTGGCCTATGAACACCAACACAGAGATTTGAAATCAATGAAATTAATTGCTAGAACAGGATTTGATCTGAGTCACATCTGTACTAGGATTGAAACACTGAGGAAAGTGTACTTTAAAAAGCTCAGTTATTTTAATTATTGAAACATTCCAGCAAAAGCATTGAACAGATACTTTGAATATGTAATTGAACTTAATGCCCCAAATAAAAAAGAAAGGCACTGGTGCTGTTAACATCAAAGCTCTCATTCACAATCTAGGCCTTGCAACTGATAAGCTCCTTCTGAAAAAAAAAAAAAAGAAAAAAAAAAAAGAAAAAAAAAAAAAAAAAAAAAAAAAAAAAAANNNAAAAAAAAAAAAAAAAGAAAAAAAAATAAAAAGAAAAGAAAAAAAAATAAAAAAATGAGGAAAAAGGGAAAAAAATCTGCATATTTCAGTGTCACTTGAGTAAAACTGACGTGATAAAAGCAAATATAGGAAGAAAGAAAAAGCAAAGTGGGGTCAGGTTCCAGCTTCCAGCAATACTGCAGCATGCAAAGTCTAAAGTAATGAACTTCATTAAAAAGTAAATTAAGTATTTCTTAGGCAGTTACAAATGAGATTTTTTTTCTATAGACTGTTGAAATGTTGCTACCACAGTACCAAACCAAATAAGCAACAGATAGACAGAAAGCATTCTGTTCAGATA
>VXBI01008787.1:736497-749474 GCA_013397375.1 Toxostoma redivivum | reverse complement strand
ATATTATATATATAATATATGCATATTACATATGTCTATATAATAAACTCCATGCAAACACATTCACATTTCCTCTTAAATATATTCAATGCACAAATAGATGGATTCATCAATTTTGGATGTGACCTGTAATCAAAATATTGCCCCTAGCTCATATAAAATTAACTGAAACACACCCTGGCTAAGGGAAAATTCTCACCTTACTTCAGTGGAGCAGGAAAAAAAATATCCTCAAACCAGACATCTAAATAATAATTCCCTCTCAAATTATTTGCTTGGTGTTATAGGACTGGCTGCTGCTTTGCAAAATCCCACATAAAGAAATGAGCAGGAATTATCTTACTCTTTAAAATGTGATAGAATGATTGTAAAATATATATACTAAAATACATATATTTCAGAAAATGGTCAACCTTGAAAGCATAAGCCAGAGTATTTTTGTGTGGTTTTTTTTACCCATAGAAATTAATAAATTCTGATTATTTGCCTTTTTAAAAATTATCTTTTTAATTCTTTCAAGCAGATTTTTTTTTCTTTTAAAGCCATTTCAACTTGTTTATAGACTAGAATTCAAGAATACAAAAAGCATGCAACTTTCTGGAATAATATATATACACAGCAAACCAGTTTTCATTCTTTCAATAACACACACCACCCATTATGCACAAAATGAACAATTGCCAAGGTACACAAATATCTCTACAAGGTACATTTAGTTTGGTCAAAGAACCATGAATTCTTTCAGGGGGCAAGATCTGAAGAATCCTCTGAATAAAGCATGAATACATAATCTTTATTTTTATTTCTGAAAAAAAAAAAAAAAATTGAAGTCAGATTGGCACTTGGTCACAGTGACTATGCTGAAATTCACTTTCACTTGCTCCAAATGCAGCAACTATTCTGATATATTTCTTCATGGAAGGAACAGAGTTAATAATGTGCTTTTTCACAGTTCCAGTTATGACAAAAATACTACAGTTATCATTTTTAATTTCTGATGCTGATATATCTCAAATCAACTAAAAGAATGATATAATGAATATTATATTTTTATATGTATTTAACATGTATTTATCAGAAATAAGTCTCTATATTGAGACTGATAGCTTGACTGATAGCATTGACAGCAACATCAGTGCTTAGAAAATACTATGGCTATCTATGGATCAATTCTTTTTTTGAAAATGAAAGACCACATCTCTATTCTTTCTCAGGGGGAGAAAAAGAACCCAAGGCTGGGCCTACTTTCTTTTTAAAAAGGCAGTTCCTGGGTTTGCAGAGAGTTGAATTGCAATTCAACCTTTGCCAAGAAACAACTTGCTGTTCATCCAGAGCAGAAATTCAATACATGGAACTTGACACAGCAAAATACTAGAACATCTACTTAACTTAAGCACATGCTTAATCAATTTTCTGGGCAACACACAGGTCTGCTCATTTATCTGAAATTCATTGCTTAGCAAGTGTGCTTCTTTCTCCATCATTTTGTGGAGGCCTAAGGTTATCCTTGACAGTAAATACTCTTTTATTTATTACAAGTTATTAATTGATCATGGAATCAACAATACTTTAACTGTGAGTAAATTTTTCTGGGGACAAATACATAATCTCTTTGTCTAGATACAAACCATATATATATTATTATATTATATATTATTATTGAAGGCTTCAGAGTGACCTTATTGCAGCCTTCCAATGCCTGAAGGGAGCTTACAAGGAAAAGGGAAATGTTTACAGGAGCAGGCAGTGACAAGGCAAGGGGAAATGACTTCAGACTGAAAGAGAGCAGCTTTGGATTAGATATTAGGAAAAAATTCTTTACTGTGGGAGTGGTGGGGCCCTGGCACAGCTGCCCAGGGTAGGTGGAGGATGCCCCATCCCTGGAAGTGTCCAAGGCCAGGCTGGATGGGGCTCTGAGCAGCCTGGGACACTGGAAAATGTCCCTGATGATTTTTAAGGTCCCTTCCAACCCAGGCCATTCTGTGATGGTGATTCTGTGATATATACTGATCTACATTTTTATACATTTAATACACACTGTATATATCAGATGAAAATACAGATCACGCTCCATTTCACTGGAAGCTTTGCCAAAGACTCCAGGAGTGTCATGACAGTGATGAACAAGTTCCTGTGTTTAAAATGAACTTCTGAACATACCACATATACATNAACTTGACACAGCAAAATACTAGAACATCTACTTAACTTAAGCACATGCTTAATCAATTTTCTGGGCAACACACAGGTCTGCTCATTTATCTGAAATTCATTGCTTAGCAAGTGTGCTTCTTTCTCCATCATTTTGTGGAGGCCTAAGGTTATCCTTGACAGTAAATACTCTTTTATTTATTAAAAGTTATTAATTGATCATGGAATCAACAATACTTTAACTGTGAGTAAATTTTTCTGGGGACAAATACANAACTTTTTTTTTTTTTAAAAGGATACTTTCAGTTCATAATACAGCCAATTCCCATTACTGATTCAAAAGCAGTTTCAGGTATTTTATAACCATGTCTGAATGTTTGTGACAGATTCTTTGAACTTTCAATCATAATTCACATATCCTATAAACACTTTTCAAAGTCTTTGTATTCTCACATGCTGTGTGAAAGACCTTGTGAAACTGCGAGAAAATAATGATTTTTCACAATATACAGTGGATTACAGAAAGTGCATTGGGGAAAATTTAATAATTTTGAGTATACATTTTTTTTTTCAGATAGGTTTTTTTTTAAGGAGTAGATCAAACTAATCAAGAAAATTCTCCACCTTTCTAAATTTAGATTCTTAGTATGGCATAAATCTTTTCTAAATCACCAATACATAAATATGGTTGAAATCTGATTGTCTTTAATGTTTGTGCCAACTGGCACATGACAAAAATGTTCATGATCAGAACCTGATCCAGTTTCTATTAGCTTCGCAGAGGGCTGGACTACTTTCTACATATGTAGGGCAGAAAAGAGAATATAATTCTAGAAATAAATGCCTACCTATTAGAACATATGCAGCAGCTTGTAGTAATCCAATTATCTAAATATGAAATGCAGCAGACATGCAGGTGGAAAAAAGCAAGGTGTGGCTGCCCAGGTGAGGAGGGAAGAGTCATCCCAAAGGATTGTGCAAAAACAGCACAGAGCAGAGGTTCCAAAGATCCTACACTTTCACAGAGCTGGCCATGGCACACACACTTGCCAAGCAATGAATTTCAGATAAATTCAGCATGTGAGCAGACCTGTGTGTTGCCCAAAAAATTGATTAAACATGTGCTTAAGTTAAGTAGATGATCTAGTATTTTGCTGTGTCAAGTTCCATGTATTGAATTTCTGCTCTGGATGAACAGCAAGTTGTTTCTTGGCAAGTGAAGCATAATTGTCTGGAATCCTGAAAAAGTGAAAATTGGCAGGGCTGAGCCTCACAGGTGGGGCTGAGCCTGGCACTGAGGCATGCAGAGGGGCAGAATTCTCTTCTCATTCTCCTGCAAACTCATTTTGTGCTCTTGTTTCCAGGCCTGGGTTCTGTCAGCTGGGCACAGCAGCACTGGTGAAACCCTCAGCAAAACCCCAAAAGCTCCTGAGACCTGGCATTGCACTGGTGAAACCCTCAGCAGAGCCCCAAAAGCTCCTGAGACCTGGCATTGCACTGGTGAAACCCTCAGCAAAACCCCAAAACCTCCTGAGACCTGGCATTGCACTGGTGAAACCCTCAGCAAAACCCCAAAACCTCCTGAGACCTGGCATTGCACTGGTGAAACCCTCAGCAAAACCCCAAAACCTCCTGAGACCTGGCATTGCACTGGTGAAACCCTCAGCAAAACCCCAAAACCTCCTGAGACCTGGCATTGCACTGGTGAAACCCTCAGCAAAACCCCAAAACCTCCTGAGACCTGGCATTGCACTGGTGAAACCCTCAGCAAAACCCCAAAACCTCCTGAGACCTGGCATTGCACTGGTGAAACCCTCAGCAAAACCCCAAAACCTCCTGAGACCTGGCATTGCACTGGTGAAACCCTCAGCAAAACCCCAAAACCTCCTGAGACCTGGCATTGCACTGGTGAAACCCTCAGCAAAACCCCAAAACCTCCTGAGACCTGGCATTGCACTGGTGAAACCCTCAGCAAAACCCCAAAACCTCCTGAGACCTGGCATTGCACTGGTGAAACCCTCAGCAAAACCCCAAAACCTCCTGAGACCTGGCATTGCACTGGTGAAACCCTCAGCAAAACCCCAAAACCTCCTGAGACCTGGCATTGCACTGGTGAAACCCTCAGCAAAACCCCAAAACCTCCTGAGACCTGGCATTGCACTGGTGAAACCCTCAGCAAAGCCCCAAAACCTCCTGAGACCTGGCATTTCCCATCTCCTGCAGAGCCTCTCCACCCACAGCTCCCCTCTCAGTGCTCTCACAATTAATGCACAATAAAAGATGCTGACATGCTGTGTGAGCATTGTTCCTGACTCTAGTTATCCCAATTACTTTTTATGTTTTCCCCTTAAATGAGCAAGACATCAGGTGGTAGCTCAAACACTGAGATAGCTATTTATGTTTTAGAACAAACAGTTTAAACAGTATTATATACAGATGTCTAAATATTTTGAAAGCATCTGTTTATGGAAGTAAAATGGAACTACCTGTTTAAATTTAGAGAATTTTATTTAAAATCTGCATGTAGGACTGAAATTGCTTGTTAGTTGATACACAGTGGCAAATGAGGCTTATTTGCAGAGTATATGAAGTGCTTGGATTTCTGTTTGAATCGGGAAAAGCAATACATTTGAATTTTCATTAGACTGCTCCATTTTTACAAAAATGATTCATTGTATAAAAACAGTAGTAAGTGGCTTACTCTCTGTCTTTGTCAACAGACAACTGGCAAATTGCTGGCTGCATAATATTTCTGTTAGACTACTTGTGTATGGAAATCTGACTGCTTTGCAAGCAATTTAATCAGCAGTGTAAATAACCTGTGTAAAATAACCAACAGCACAAATGCCTTTAAATAATCAAGGCTCTTTAATGTACATAAAATGGGTTTTTGTAGCTACAATTGGCTTGATCTTTATAACCACAGTTTGTTCTCACCTATTATAGCCCATTGTGCTCTGCAGTAATCAATGCACACAGAACCTTGGTTCTCAAACCTGGAATTTTTCACCTGCAGAGAATTGTGTCCACAATCTCACACTACTAATAAATTGCCAGAAGAAAATAAGGCAGGATTACTGATGTAAAAGCTGGGAGCTAGGACTGAAAATTGCACTGTATGGCTGCATAAATAAAAAATCTATCTATAATAACAAAAAAGCAGGTTATTTGCTAATGTTCTTGAGAGACATCTCCCATTTTTCTTGGGCAATGAAAGTTCCCTGGGTTTTACAACGTGAAGGAAGTTATTCAGATGTTTTATGCAGCTTAATCTATTTCAAGTTTTCCCATTTTAATGTCTATCTATATACAAATGCAGAATATGTTCATGATTTGCTTAATTACACAAACACATGAGTATTTCTCTATGTTCCCTGACAGATGACATCACACACTGAGAAGAAAAAGAGCTGGAAAACTAGTAGGAAAGTAGGAAAAGAACCTTAGGATATGATGTTAACATAAAACTGCAGCAAGGCAAAAAATTAAAAGGAGTATAAATATAATTGTTAGCCACTTAGAGGTTTCTTTAGGCTCTCAGAAAAATCTTATCTCTGAAAATCAAGCTGTTATACTCATTTTGCTTTAAATTGTCCTTGCCTGCACATTTCTATCACAAGCATTTTGAGATATCTTTTTAGATTTAAGAAAAAGTATTTTTATCTTTTATTTTTTTTACATGAAAACAAATTGTATGCAAGGATAAACTTAGTCTTGTGCTTTGTAAGGAGTCATAAGCAGCTTTAGTTAAAAAGGAAATTTTTGAAGGTGAATGGGTTTAAAAGAAGAAGCCTTCAAGGAAATGAACTTCAGTTTTAGGCAAGCTGAGCAATAAAATGTATTAGGATGTATGAAGGAGCTAAAAATACTTATTACCAGTATATGAAGTTAAAAGTTAGACATTAAATGAGCTTAAAAGTGTTTACAAAGAGCTTGACATCCCAATGTATAACATGGTTGTGCATGATTTTTTTTTCAAAATGTTCAACTACATCCACTTTAACCAACCCAATTTTGTACCTTCTGATTCTATCTTCACCACACCACAATTTTTCTCCTCAAGCCCCTGCAAAAAATAGTTCTGTCCCAAGTCAGGGCCCAGACATCAGTCAGGTATAAAATTGGGGAGAAGCTGAGGTTCTTTCAAAGGCAGGATTTTGGAAATGGATGCTCATTAAAGATACTGACTGATAAGCTCATCCCATTGCATTTCCATCCTTCCCTTTTCAGTGGTTCTGGTGTTTCATCTGTTACACACACACACACAGACAAACCAGAAATCTAATGCCTTAATTTGCCAAGCATAAATGTTTGTGTTTGTAGCTCCAGGTGAGTGAATCTGGACTGATCCTCAGCTCAGTGCACCTGCAGTGCAGCACCTTTACAGAGCCTGAATTGTGCAATTCATGGAATTCATGAATTCACAGGAGCTACTCAGAACCCAAAACTGCCACTGAAGTTCACTAAAAGGTTATTTTACAGTGTTCCAGCTATTCAGACACTCTTATTCATATTATTTTGGGGAAACAGGCTGGATTCCAGATGGTCCTGGTTACAATACTTTAACTCAAAATCCTCTGCTACACAGATATTTCTACCTGTCCCAAAACATTGCATGTCTAACAGGAGCAAATGAAACTGTTCTGCATTTCCACCATGGGTTGTACCATTGTCACCACCTCTGTCTGTACTTACATCCAGTGCAATCCACACAGACAATCTGGGTTATTTTTGCAATAATTGCTACAGTCAGTTATTCCAAAGAAATTTCCATAATGTAAATTATTATTGATTGCCTTTATCCTCATGATTTCTACTATTACTTCTCCAGAGCTCTTATCTTTATCAGAAAGACACCTGGTCAAATGAGAGGAGCTTGCTTTCATGTAATTCAGTTTTATAGCAGGCATAGCTCATATCTGTTGTATACTTTTTTCCCCAAAATTAATTTGATACAGTGGCCTAGAAAACACAGCTCTCATTTGAGAAAAATAATGGAAGTTAGGTTTGAGTAGATCTAGGCAAAATATTGAAGTCCTCAGCTGACCTGGAATTAACCTCAGCTTAGATGTCCACATTGCACACTAAACTGTCTGAGTTGTGCCTACACCAACAGAGAGTTGTTAGATTTCTAAGGGTAGGGATCACCTCACCTCTTTTCAGTGTTCCTTTGGATTAAATTAATCAATTCCTGAAATTATTAGTTTTTCCTCCATGGAGTGCATCAGAACATGTGGCTCAGATGCAAATATCTGTGCTGTAACATCCTAAAATAAGATTAATCCCAGCTGTGGATTTTTATCTGTGTTACAAGACCATCCTCTGCAACCTGTAGTGGCAACTGCACCAATGGCAGCCCTTGGAAAATAAATCAGTGTAGCCACAAAGGATTAATTTGTTCACTCTCACAGGGGGCACCATCTCCTTTATGGAAATGGAAAATCTCCAAGTGTCATATTTTATTGCAATGGGAAAATGGTAATGTTTCTGTTGGCCTCAGAAAGAAATTATGTAAACAAGACACAAAGTTGCTTTTAGTTTTTTAAGATTTCTGTTCTTACTTAAAACCCCCCACTTTTAACCTGAAATTACTATGTAAGAAAGGCTTACTTGATTTTTGAATCTGTACTAGATTATTTGAGTTTAAGAGATATTTTACTATGATCATCACTGGTGTAGCATTTGGTTACTATTAAATATGCAAGCAGGTAATTTGGAACTCTGTGTTTAATATGTAATAATTATCACTTTTTCTACTTTCCAAAAGTTACAGCTTCAGGAACAAAGCAGTGAAGTAAAAGGTTGCTTTAAGCTGACTCTATCTGAGACTAACATTGGAGTTTCCTACTTTTCCAGGTGATGTAACCTGATTTATGTGGTCCTTCAACATAAAAAGAGCCTGCTGTTGAGAAATATGGCAGTTTAAAAAATTGTTAATTTTGTATTACACTTTAGGGTAGCTGCATCCCCTTCTGACATTTGTACTAAAAGCTCTAATTAATGCCAAATTCCTGTGTATCCTACTGAGACTTCTGCAGGGCTCAGAGATATGAAGTGCATTGTGATGTTTGTTTAAAAACCCAAACCACCAAAAGTTCACAGGTGGAGCTCAATAAGCTGCAGCACAAAGTATGTGTATTCTAAATAAAACAGAATCTTCTGTGTGTCAGCTGAGGCTCAGCATCAGGCTTATCCTACCTAGCCAGCTAAGAATACCCAATGTGATTTATGTTATATATATCACATATATTGATATATGTTGTTTACATGCTTAAAAAGACAAGAGAGGAAGGTGGAAAAGGAGAGCCTCAGGTTGGTTAAGAGGATGAAACAAATCTGAACTTTCCCTTACTTCAGAAATTCTTCCAAGATTTGCCCTTCTCCCATCACAGAATTTCTGCTCAGCCTCTACTCCACGCCTATCCCTTGCATAAATATTTTCAGTGAATAAACAACTTAGACAGCAAGCTACTGCTGAAGGGTCGAGAGTGCACAGCAGCTACATTTTTTTCTGACCAATGACAAATAATTTAGAACTCTGTTCAGAGTAATAAAATTCCTCTTAAGATGTGTTGTTCTGTTTTTTGTCCATTATTGGAGAATGGTGGAAGCTGTGCCTCATTGCTTTGCAGATTTCATGGGTTTGCAGAATAAAACACTATATTACAATAAAACATAACAATAAACAGCATTCAAAATACAGCCCACACCCATATGTAACAGGCTGCTCCTGACTACAATAGGAATATTTTTCTATCATTGTTAATATTTTAATTTTACCTGAATATTAGGCTAGAAACATTTTGTTCTAGAAAACTAGTTATCAGTTTCCTGAATCTAAAAATGACACTGTAGCTTTATATTTTTTTTCAAACTCTTCCTACAAGAGCTTCACTAGAACTGGACAGTTTGTTTTGCTCACATCTCATGTTAACTGCTTATGAGATGCTTAAAAATTTACAGTTGTTTCCTCCATCAGCTCAGTTCTTCACAGACCAAATTTAAAGCCTGTTTTATTTTGATGTTTCCTGGGCTTGCCTCCTCTCAATCTCTCAAAAGTTGAATAACAGGCTTTAAATTTTTCAGTATAGAATTATAGAATATCTGGAGCTGAAAGGGATCCATGAGGGTCATCAAGTCCAACTCCCTGCTCCAGTCACTGAGCTCCTTCTTAATAAAGAACTTTTTCCTAATGCCCTGTGTGAACTTCTCCTGATGCAGCTTCACACCAAACTCCATGCCAAGGGTTTAGATTATCTAAAATTATTAAAACAAAGATATCTGGAAAAATCTGCATGCAGTGAGAAAATCTAGGAAGTCTTTGTGACTGGACCTTTAGCTATTGCTCTCTTTATATATGAGCAGGAAAAATAGGTAAAAGGCTTTTTAGGAGACCTGGAAAAGCTGCTCTAATCCAGGCTCATTTAGGATTTCTCCCAGTTTCCAGCTACCAGGGAGTTTTATGAGGCAATCTGCATCAAGAGCTGCTCAGGCAGTTTTGCTGTGCAGGATAAGCAGATCCTATGCACAACACATCATGAGTGGCTTTTTCAATTCGTGGCTCAACCAGCAAGGAAATGATTTGTATAAGAAGGAATAAACTAATATTTTCACAAACTCTCAAATCTTTGATGAGAGAGAGGATAAATCTGTTTCAGAACTGGAGATAACCACAGCAAAAGTCTGATGGAGAAGAGTTCACTGTGATGTCTTCAGCCCATCCACAAGCCTCTTGTCTCCCTCACAACCTCACTCAGCATGGAGAATGGATAAACTGAAATGGCAGAAATACCATGTGCTGCCAATGACTCATAAATGAACAAAAGCAGGGTGAGGGGCCTTAAAGGGTGAGGGTCACCTTTTGGGAATCCTGATTAAAGTGAATATGAGTGCATCTGTCCTTACTGCACTCCAATTATAGAGATCTGATTTAACAGGACCTGTCCATGACTTATGGATCTCTGACTGCTTTCCAGTTCTTTCCATTCAGCCTTTGGGCAAGATATTAAAGGGGCACCAGAAGCCTTCCACACTAGCAAAGACTGTGCTGTAGCCAACAGTCAGTAGGAATGACTGTCCTTGTTGTCATAATTTCAGGCTTCAGCATCTGGTTTAAATATTTAAAAAGGTACCAAATGACTGCCATAAGTTTTGTGAAGTATCCTAAAAATTCAAGTGTAAAGCAGCTGTTAAAGTCAGAGACTATATTTAATTAACTGGACAATGCCATGATTTGACAGAGGCTTTGTGACAGAGGTTTTGGAACTGAAACGCTTTCACATGCAGAACAAAGTGTCTTCTCATTTCTGGCCTCCATCTTTACAAGAGTCTGCACATATTTCAGAGCAAATGAATACATCATCAGATCAGACAGACTGAGCACCTTGTGTACAAATCCAGCTGAAAGGCTTGGTCTAGCCAAGTGATTTTTCTCAGCTTTGGAGTTCCACCAGTTTTCAGGGGGGTCACAAATCCCTAGAGAGCAAGCAGACACCTGAGAATACATTTATTTTTCTTGGTGATCTCCCAGGATGGCTGACAGTGTCCAGAGACCCTGACTCCTCTCTGCTGGTGACCAGCATTGTGAGCAAACACCTGCCAAAGTGCAAGATTACCCAGAGCCTTATTAAACCCTAATAACTTCTAAATAAATGTAAATGTAAAGTCAGAGTAAAAGCACCACTTGGTACACAGATCCAGACTAATGTAGTATATGTGCATACACATGACTGTGAGTTTATTAAATTGGCAATTGAAAACTTTAGAAGGAAAAACCCACAAGATTCTGAAATACAGAATTCTTCCTCTACAAGGATATACCAAAACAAACCAGTAATATCTACAGAAGGAGCAGAAGTGACAAGTGTTGGAGCATCAAACAGTGAATAAAACAGGTGTCTATTTTGCTATGGTACATTAAAACCAAATTCTAGACATTCCACATGTGGGAAGGGGGGAACAATTAAAAACAAAACTGTCACAATTGTATTAGAGACAATTAAAGTCAATACTGCTTACAGACTGAAAAACAGATGCAGTATTCCTTCTGACAGGCTTTAAACTGCATTTTTCTTGTCTGGTTATTGAGAAACCTTTCAGAACTGCAGCACAATAGTACAGTATACCTAATTTGGGCTTTTTTTTTTTTCCTCAAGCACTACAGAGGGTCAGGTACATATATCATGTACAAGAACATCTGAATAACCAGATAACTGAGGCAGTATGGAGAGCAGTTCTCCATCCTTTCATCCTTGTAGACAGTATTTGTCCCTTTGATCCCTGAGCAGATCAAACAAAATCCACTAATCAATTATTTCCTTTTTTGTCTTTCAGATGCTGCCACAGGCCTTCAAATACTGATGGCTAAGTACTTCAGGAATATTTTATTTGTTTACTTTTATAAAACAAATGTTTACCACAAAGGAATATATATTTTTTTTTTCATCTTGTTATTTTTCCCACCACCCAAACCCATAAATTTAAATATTCATATGAAAATATTTGTGAAAGCTTTTTTAGTATTAATTATTTTGAATAGAAATTTTGGAAAAATATGGGGGAACTTGTGGTGAGAAAGTGGATTTCTTACATTGAATTTTTTTGAAACTGCTGAAAATGGGACTTGAGAGCCTCTTCACTCCCACTTGCAAAAGTCTAGAGGGTTAGGCTTGAAAGGACTATTAGAGGGGCAGCAGAGGAGAAAACCTGCCACTGCAACTCTGAGTTTTAACAGGAATGTGAGGAACAGCCTGCAAGAAAATGAAAATGAAAATAAAAATTAGTGACTTCATCTGCCCACTTTTCTGTGGCATTTTAAGTGTTTGAGGGACTGACTACCTGTTGGAATTCAGAATGCAAGAATTTCTCACCATATTGGGCCTGTGAATCAAAGCCTGGAAAAGAACACAGGATATAAACTGAGGCCTTGGGAAAAGCTTCCAAGCTTAGGTGCTAGAAGCAAGAATTTCGATTTAAAACTTTAAGCAGAGACTTGAGCTCTTTACAGCTTCCTCTTGTATGGGGGCCTTCCCAGCACTCTGTATCACTCATGGAATACTAGGTGTGATTCAAAATGGAATTTCTTTTGGAGAGAATCTTGTAGTGCATGGCAGTGACAGCTCCATGCATGAGAGAAAGCCAGCACCTGCAAGAAAAGGATGAGAAATGGGGAAATGATTTGATGATGCCTTTTCTAATGAAGGAGAAAGGGATTGCATACATTAGACACAATTTTATCACAGGGAGATTAAAGGAATTAAGAATTTAAGAAAAGCCAGCTGAGACACAGCACTGCCCTGGCACTATGGTACAACTTTATAATTCCATATGAATAAAGAGAGAGGCAGCAATATAGGTCAGGGACATCACTGTGTGTCTGGCTGGTGCAGAAACTCAGAAAATTTAGAAAAAGAGCCCAGAAAATCCTGTGATGAAGAATTACTGGGTTTGCTTGGACCAGCAGTTTGCCAGACCTGTGGATTCATTTGGGTGAAGCTCTTCTCCAGCAGAACCCATCAGTGTGATAAAGGCTTTGGCTTAAAACACATTGAGATATCCATCAGATGTCCATGTCCTGTGAAGGTGTAGGTTAAGTCTGACTGGGTGAAAGGAAAAGTAAATTCTCTTGGTGGAACATAAGGAAGAAAGCATGCTGCTTGTAATAGGAGGAGGAGATTTTCAGTGGTAAAGGAAAAAACCCATAGGATTTCCACATATTTCAATTAAAGGAGAGCTTAATCTCATCTATTGACATGTATCCATTAAATTGCAGCATGGGCTGAATCTAAAAGACAAATACAAGTGAGAATAAAATAAATAAATAAATA
>VXBI01008787.1:694933-729931 GCA_013397375.1 Toxostoma redivivum | reverse complement strand
AAAAAAAAAAAAGAAGAAAATGAGGGTCCTTCTTTTTTTTTCCTCTGCCCCCCTCCACCCCTGAAAATTCCCTTTAAAAGCAAGCTCACCCCAGGGGATATTTTGTGGTTCAGCCATGCTTCACAAGCCTTAATTTCATTATTCAATACATCAGACAACTCAGATCAGAAAGTGATATAAAGCAGTAATAACATGCACAGTAGTGCCTCAGGAAACACTGGTTTTTGGGGGATTTTTTTGCAAAGAAAGTGGTAGGTAATGTGCTTAAGACCCTCCAGTTCAACTCCTGAGCCTGACACAGAGGAGTTGAGCAAACACAGCAAATTTAACTGCACTCCCTCAGCCTGCATGTATTCATTCACAAAGCCACCAACACATCACAACAAATTGTTTATACACTTCTTATGGTGCTTATCTAATATCTCACTGCTGGGACACAAGGCCCATGTGATAATGTGCTTATCCCTAAACTAAAGGGAAAGATGAAAAGCTTACATGAGGATGCTCAGATTTTCAAACTTTCATCATTGAAATTCTAGATCCTGTAATTCTCAATATTTTTTAACAGAACTGCATTAATTTAATACGAAAACAAAATCAAAACCTTGTGTTACTTATAATTTTACAATTAGAACTAAAAATTGAATGATAGAGATTTTTTCCTAACAGTTATGGAATTTGGGAATACAGAAATTCTAGCACAATCCATGTTCTTTTCTTCCTTGGATTGTATGAGGAAATCTTCCTCAGGACATTCCTGAAGGCAGAATAAATTAAAAACTGAGTTTCTTTTAACGAGTCAGTTTTGTCATATTTTGTGTACTTTTCCACTCAAATACAGGTGTGTGTGCCCACAGAGCCTGAAAAGAATAAATAACATCTGAAGTGTGGGTTGTTCATCTCATTGTTAATGCTTTTAAACAACCACAGAAGTTATGGAGACAAATTTGTTCTGTTTACTCAGAATGATGAAACATTTGGGAAAGATGCTTAAGCTCCCACTGCCACTTTTTAATTTTGTCTTGGGTTTCCTCTCTCTTTGAGAGGAAAAAAAAAAACCATTCAGATTTTGAAGAGAAGCAATTTTAAACCTGAAGGTCAAACAGCACCATTGTCAAAAGGGAATGGATGATAGGGTTAATGGGGGAAAGACAAGAAATTACAAATTATCTTTACCCACTCCCCTTTAAACACTAAACTTTCAAGAAAGAGAAAACAGAAATGACAGATGCAGCTATGGATTTCTTTTGCTATAGAGACTAAAAATTGATAAAAGAAAAATATTTCTATTTCTATGGCAGAAATCAGAGAATTGTAAAAGTATTAAGTAGTCATATAAAACATGGCATTATTATTCTAGCAATATAAGGCTTATAAAAAGGCTTGTACAGCAGTTTTATATCCCATTCCCAATAACAGAATTGTATAAATCAGTTGACCAAAAAGCCAAAAATTTATTCTCACAGTATTTTCTTGTCCATTTTTTTCCCTCCCTTAATTATTTTTACCAGAGGAGATGCAATACTTTAAATTTATAATCTAAATATGTGGTTCATAAAAAAGGCAAAAATGACACTCTTTCTCTTTACAGATAGTTATTTGCCTTCTAACCCTGGAGAATACAAAGGGGGAAAGACCTTATTTTTTTGTAATAAAGTATTTCTAGAAATAAACTACAGTTTAAAAATTTTTAAAGACTTATTACTAAACAAATATTTTTTAATATTCCAGACAATCTGAAGAGAGAAAAAATGCAAGCCACACTCAGTTATTAAGAATGCTCTGTGTCATATTTGACTGATATAGTTTAGCAATGAAACCTAGATTTAAATAACTTTAAACCATTTCAAATGACTTAAATGAAAGTAACCTGCTGGAACCCTGCATCCATCCCTGGGGACAGCACAGGAGGGACAGGGACCTGCTGGAGTGAGTCCAGAGGAGGCCACCAACATGATCAGAGGGATGGAGTCTCTCTCCTATGAGGAAAAGCTGAGAATATTGAGAAGTAAAAGTTCTGGGGTGACCTTTTGAAGATGGCTTATAAGAAATATGGGACAGCACTTTGGGTAGGTCCTGTTGTGACAGGACAGGGTTAATAGTTTTAAATGAAAGGGGAAGGTTCAGATGAGACACAAGGAAGAAATGTTTTACTCTGAGGATGGTGGAACAAGGAGATTCCTTGTCCCTGGAAATATTCAGGGGCAGGTAGGATGGGACTCTGAGCAACCTGCTCTACTTAAAAATGTTCCTGCTCACCCTAAGGGGCTTGGACTAGAGCAGCCCAGACTATTCTGTGTTTCTGTGAAACATGTTGAATGAATGCACCCTTTCCAACACATTGTCATTAACTCACAGCCATCACTATTCACTTTCTTTTTCTCCTCTCTTTTTAACTCATTTCCCTCATCTTCTTATCCTCTTCCCCCTCCTAATGTTTTTCTCTTTTGGGGAATATCTGTGTTCTAGATAAGGCAAATAAAAATGGAAGAGGGATTAATTAATTTTATGATTTTTTTTTTCTCATCACTAAAGAAATAGGAATGCCTAAGGTACTAAAGTAGTAGATTTATGGTAAATAATGATACATTAATTTAAGTGTTCTATAAATTGATGAAATGGCATGACCCTGAACTTTCTGGTTCAAGTTCATCTCTGGTATAACTCTGCTTGATCCAAAATAGAGTTGCAAGAATGAAAATGACACTCTAGGCTTGATTAATTTTAAGCACCATGTGCTTAAAAAGATCCATTTTTGTTTCATAAGCCTTTTCTGAACATTAATCTTTAGCAGATTCTGAGAAGCTTAAATACTAGCAAGGTGACAACTTTTTGAGTCTAACAGCAGCAGCTATTGCAGGACATCAACCTCTGCACAGAGGAGGAATTAAAAAATTAAAATATGTTGGTATTTGTTACTGTCATAAATGCTGTTGAACTACCCAGTATTTAAATTAATAATTTAAGTGTTTGCCTAATGAACTGGACTTGATTACATTAAGACATTCTCAATTAATTCTGACAGATCATCTTCTGAATTAGAACACAGAACCAAAATGGTTTATGGATTCCTGGCCAAAGTGTTTACTGACTGAATATTTCTTCAACAATTAAAAATAGCCCTGTTCTATAGCAAAAATGCTTCAAAGGCAATGAGTGAGAAAGGAACAGGAAATAGGAAGCAAGGGAAACAAATCCTCCTCTTAGCCATCCTGTCAGCTGGAAATTGGCAACTAAAGTAGAAACAAGAAGTGACAAGTAGTGGAAGAGACATGCTACCTCTGGCAACTCTGAAAAGTGAGTTAAGAGGTTGGAATTGTCCAATACAGAAACTCTCATGGTATCACTCAGGAAGATAGCTGGAAGTTTTGTAGAGACACAAAAGAATAAGCTACAGACCTCTGTCAGATTACAAGAAATCAATGCACAGTTTTGCCTCAAACCAACAATTTAGTAAGATGTATTGAGCCTCAGAACTACAGGCAGTTTTTCAAAAAATGTTATTAGGCTAGCTCAACCTGTTGTTCTTATTCTCTGCATCAGGCTTTCGAGGTGCTTTAGGACTTGACCTGTGAGATTTCACTTCACTTCACAGCAGTTTAGTGACCTCCTTCAGGTCTTTGATTTTATAAAGAATTAAAAACTTGCACTAGCCAGAGTTAAATTTTCATACCATATGTTAACACTACTTTCTATCTCATTCTCTTTATTCATGCAACAGTTTATTTTTGGGCACTCTGTGTTCTGTGGACAATCAGATTACTCTTTTTGATTAACCCAGTTAAACATCAAATGTGTATAACAGGATTGGGTTGAAGAACTATCACAAGAAGAGAGACAATTACTCATCAGTCATATCAGTTCAGGAATGAACACACCAGAGACATGATGGTAACTAAAAAGGCAAGTGCACATAGCTCTGATTTTCTAGAAAACTGTTTTTTAAATTATTCCCTAAATATTCTAGATTCAGGAGGGGTAGTTAGAGATATTTTATGGAAAAACAAAATAGTGCATAGAGAAAACGATCATATTAGAAGCCACTTTCTACTCCTTGATTTAATATTATCTTTTTTACTCAGCTTAAATTTTAAAGTATGGTCTTTCAGAGAGAGCAGACTCCTTATACCTCAGTTCAGTGTTCCACAAAGTGTGTTTCTGTCTGCATTGTGTCAATAAGGTGAGTCCTTCATAACCTTCATTGCAGTTTGTCTAATTCTGGGGAGTAGGAGAAGAGAGTGAAACCAAAATTACACCCCAATTCTTACTCTTCAAGGATTTTTAGGAGGAAGGGGAAATGGGTGCTAATATTAAGACACAACTGTCTCTGCAGTAGCAGACAAGTAGCCACGTATTCACATCCACATTTAAAAGCTGAGATCGCGTAGGGAGGTGGGGAAGGATGCTGGGGAACTTTCTGTTCCAGAACATGCCACCTCCTACTCACATTTTCTACATCATTCATCATGCCCAGCTCCCAGCTTATTGCAGGTTTGGGGAAAAAAAAAAAAAAATAAAATAAAAAACAAATGAAGCTGTTCTCATAGTTAATAATTTTCTCAGATATTTTACACCCATGGCAGCCAGTCAGAGCTTTCCCTGTCAGTGCCATGCTGTTCATGTGGATAACTCTGGGTCAGCATCTGCTAAAGCAGCCTTGGCTGCTCATCTCTAAAGCTGCCCTGCTCCACTGCTGGGAGCCACACCAGCAGCAGCTCATGGAGACCTGCTCAGGCCAAATCCAGCCCTGCTCCCATTTTATCTCACCAGGGAACCTGACACATGGTGCCTCCTCTCTGGCAGACCAAGAAAGAGCAGCAGAGAGGCTTTGAGAGAGAAATTTGGGTACTGAGAATTCCCTGGAGAATTCTGCACATGTCAGAGCAGAAGAGCTTCAAAGCATCAAAGGTGCAAAACATTTGTGACTTTCAGGAGGCCAGTTGGGAACTTTCAGCCTCCAGGCACTCCCTTACCACTGCTGGGATTTCTCAGACTTTAACCCTTTCTGCTCCTTTGTTTGGGCACAGGAAAATTCATTCATACCTGGCCCTCATGTGCAATCTGGGCTGGATGTGCACACAATGATCACAACAAACAAAATTCCTGTGCCCTGAAGAGTTTCTATCTGCACTTTGTACAGGCATGAAGGTGCTGGCAGGTTAGCAAGGAACAGAACAAAAAATCGCAATTCCCTAGTTTATTTGTTTATCTTAATCTGCTAAAAACATATATAAATCAATTACAACTTTTTGTTTGTTTGTTTCAGAAGAACTAAACCACATTGTATTAGAGAACATCACTTTTTTCCTTATTTTTCTCATTTTTTCCATCTAAATTTAATACTTGATTCTTTGATTTACAGTAAAACTGTTATAGCCCCCCCTATATCATCAAAATCTGGAGATATTTGTGGCATTGCCCATGAAAGAATGAGGGACTCCTAGACACCTCAAAATAGTAACTTTCTGATTTAAAAAAAAAAAAATAAACAATTACAACTACTTGCAGCAAGATTAGTAGTTGAAAGATTTATAACACAGGAACACTGATGGTTAAATCAGATGAACAGAAATTAAATGTACAATGCTGAAAGGTAAATAATCATACAAGAAAAAAGAACCCGAGATCTAATCAGACAACAAGAATTCAATATTTCTAAAAGTATAAGAAAAGCCACAAACATCAACACAGAAAATGGAAAATCTGGATACTTAGAGAACTTAGACATATCTTGGGGAATACTGTTCAAGGTTTATCACAACTGTAATTCAGTTTCCTAGGGAGCAACACAATACCTGACTCATCTTAAAACAATATCAAAGAACAGGACATAGCACACAAAATCAAAGTTAACAATGAAAGATTTCAAACTTAAAGTAACCAAGTTTCATTGGCTGCATTCACACTGCTAGCATAAAATCAGATCATGCAGAAGTAAATGAAGAAAGTATCCAACCATGGTTCTACAGAGGCAATTATTTCCTTTTAGCTTAAATGTGAAATGGGTCTTTTCATGAAATTATTGATAGCTGGTGTTTACCTTTGGAGCTTTTACTTTAATAAAGACTCAATAAAGCGTGTCTATTTCTTGCATCTTTTCTAAATTTTAAGGTTTTTTTAAACACCCTGTTAGCATTTCATCACTATCAATTTTATCAAAATCCTACTCTTATTTTTAATTTCACAGAAATTTAGCTGATGGATAACACAATGAGATTACAATAACTTTACTACTACTGAGTGAATGGCAAAACTCCAACTAGCTTTGAGTCATCATTTTTTCCTGTTTCTGGGGATTTGCTTACACCTATTTTTAGTATAAACTCACATAAAATATAATATCTATTAATGGATCATGTTTATGATTAGAGAGTTAACATTAAGCACAACCATATAGCTCAACTTAATGTTTTCTTACTACTTAACCATGTGAAGTGTTGGGGGCAGAGTTTGGCCACAAAATCATAAACAGTTTCAGGGGGAGTTTTAGCTCAGCTGGCCCAGGTTTCCAAAACAGAGCAGCCAACAGCTCCCAGCTGCTTGAAAAGTTGGAGATTCAAACAGGAAACAAAGGAAAACTAAAAGAAAACCTAATTATTGTCACTTCAAGGTATCTGGGAGGTGAAGTAGGGGATGCCTTGCACTTCTAGAAGTCGAAAATGCAGCGGTGAAAATGTGAAAATCAGCAGCGCTGACCAAGCACTTTCTATATAAAACTGCCAAGGTAGATTTTCAGATAAGCAAGGAGCAGGAATCAATAATAAACGAGAATGTTCTCCTTGGACAGACTTTTTCATCCAATTTCACATTCTGTGTACCCTCCAGCTCCCACATTTCAGGTGTGCAAGGAATGCAAAATCAGATCTCTATTGTAAACTTCACAAATCATCCTCCCACACAATCAACCTATTGAAACCCTTTTAATATTCCACGCTGACAGCATCGTGCCAAAATCCTCTCCCATCCAACTGGTTTTTTATTTCATTAATTACAAAGGTATTTTCAAAAGCCAGTGCAATATTGAAAATTAATATACAATTTCCAAAGGACTACAGATAAAACTGAACAGGCAGTTTTCTTCTTCTATTTGTAAATTGAGTTCACCACATTATCCTAACTTGCAGAACCTTCTCCTGAGTTTTAAACCTTTGATTTCGTTTTCTTACATGGACTCAGCTTCATACTTATTTACAGGAAAGTGTGCTGTATTTCCATCTTCATTTGACTCCATTATCAGTTTAATTTATTTTCATAATGCTTTGCCAAAGCTACTATTTAAACACGACAATTTAGAAATTCTGTTTGACAGTTCCTTCTGTTTGATATATGCATAACTCAAAAGCATAAAACGCTTGGCCATTTTTAAGCTTCCCTTAAAAATGTGATGACATCTAGACTGTATATTCTTGTATATTCTCCACTACCCACTGCCACCTACTGCAGAACGAGGAGCAATGCAAATAGACCTACTTTTGAAAAATTCTGAAGTTGAATTGTAAATATAAACTTAAATGCTTAGCATGTAATCTATGCAGATATATGCAGCGATATATTTGCATTATGGACTATTTTAGTCCTGAACTCAGTAGAGTAGTTAGAATAACAAATGGTTAAGCAGTGTTGGCTTAAATCTAAAAGTTAAATTGTTTCTCTGAACAGGTGTCAGGTTTTTTTCCAGATGTAATTAGTTGTACTAATTCTAAAATATTTGTATAAATTATCGGGTTTTGCTTTATATTTATTTTTCAATTTAAAAGTCCTTTGAAGTAGTCAACTTTTTCGTGCTTCTTTAGAGTTTAATACATTTGATCTCTAAAATGCAATTGCAAATATGAAACTACCCCAGCTAAGACAGAGGGCTTGTAAAACTACTTCAGCCTCATCTTTTCATCAGATGAATTATTCCTAGGACTTAGTGCCAAATGCCATAGGTTATGTAAGCATATATGTCATTTAAAGCTTATTTTTCATATCAAAGAAACAAAAAAATCAAATTTGCTGGGAGTTAGAAAGCAATTTAAAATGCAATTTTTCTTTGTCAATATTCCAATGATAAGCTTTCAGAAGCATAGCAATGAATTTAGCACATTTATCTACGGTAGTAATGTAAGCTTATTTTCCTTGTAATTTTTTATTTTTTAACACATTACATTAAATTGAAATTACGTGGCAAAATGGATGTCCCTAGCCCCCAAACCTATAAGTTGTGTTACATTCCACATTTTCTTTGCTCTTCAAAACCATGAAGAATTAATTGATTTCTAAGTCAGTGATTTTCTATGAGGGGTGTGTTCTTCCAGGCACAAACACCTGACAGATTAATTTTCCATTTCTGGTCATCACACTGGAATACACATCAGTTTTTACTTTCTGCAATTTTTTTTTCTTTTTTTTTCTTCTTTTTTTTTTTTTTTTTTTTTTTGTAGCTATTTTTTCAGTGTAAAAATTTTAAGGGAGATTTTATCTTGCACATTGAAGAAAATGACATGCTCAGACATAACACTAGCAGAATAATTGTCAATCACATAAAGAATATCTGCATTAAAGCTGCTGCTTCTTTTGACGCCTACATGGCTACACCACCAGTACCTTGGGTAAGAAATAGCTGCAGACCAAAGCTTCTGAACTATAAATTGGTACTAAAAATTCCTTTAACATAGAAGAAAAAATATTTGTTTGCTTCCAGAACCTAATAGATTTTGAAATAATGCTTGAAGGGACAACAAGAGATATGTTATAAATATGTTATAAACTCTTCATAATTTCATGTTTGTTGTTATTATAGATGCCTGTATCTTAAAAAATAAGTATTAAAGTACTTCAAATATATTATATTCTTATCTATATTTTCATTTCAGATTTAAAACCAAGTATCTGTCTATTCTAGTTGCAGTTTCCTCTTGGTCAAAATTTTTGTTTGGAAAGAGGGCTAGGAGTTTGCTCTAAACATAAAATTTTCTTTTATTCAACAGCACAGATCCAGTAAAGACTACTTAATAGATTTGAGCAATGTTGGACTACACTAACTTCAAAGAAACAAGAACATGTACACTAAATCTTAATCCCACTGGGCTCAATGAAAACTTTCCTCTTAACATCAAAGAAATCAGGATTTGGCCTTTATGTCAACATTAACCCCAGTACCTCAACTTTCCCACTGGAGTTGGCACAAAGCAGTGCTTCTGCTGAATGCACTTGGTAATTGTATAAGTTTTTGTGAGGATTTTAAAATTGTAAGGATCATACATGGATTTTTTTTTTCTGAATGCATCAAAATAGTTTTCCTTTCTTTTTTTTTATTATTAATTTATTGTAATTCTCTCAACACTTCACATGAATCAACATGAACATAATACTAAGTCTAAATTTACAGAAATATGTGGCCACAATTCTCATGGGGCATCCACAACCTCTCTGGGCAATCTGTTCCAGTGCTTCACCACCCTCATTGTAAAGAATTTCTTCCTAATATCTAATCTAATCTAATCTAACCTAACCTAATCCCATTGATTTTTTTCCTGAAATGTGACCAGAAGTGCCAGACCTCAAGACTGTCTTCCTTCTTTTCTGCTTCCCATTCCCTCAGATTTGTCTCAATCCAGAAGCTAAGTGTTCATCTCTGGAGATGCTGGCTATTCCCACCCACCTCTTAGGTTTTTAATTGCATTAATTTGATTCTATTACACAGCACCTTGGGAATTAAATAATTCCAGGGTGAGGAGTCTTGCAGGGGCAGATAAGGGAAGAATTCTTGCCTTCACCCTTCCTTTTGTGGATCACTTTCTGGCTGGTTACCTTCAGTAAAACCTAACATGACCAACATTTTTTTTTTCTTTATTGCTGCCCAGTGTTTTACACCTCCTGAGTAGTCAGAGTTAGTAGTTGTGAAAAATAACTAGGGAAACTAAAGAAAACCTTTATAAATGTGGATCAAGGGCTATTTCTATCTTGTTTTTGTTTTTAATTGCACATCCTGTTACCTAAATGGGACCTAGTGGAGAGATGGGGAGAGACCTTTATGGGGAGTGCAGCAGCAGAACAAGGAGCAGTGAATGTAAACTGAAAGAGTTTGGATTTCGATTAAATATTGGGAAGAAACTCTTCACTGTGAGGGTGGGGAGGCCCTGGCACAGCTGCCCAGAGGAGCTGTGGGTGCTCCATCCCTGGAATGTTCCAGGCCAGGCTGGATGGGCTCTGAGCAGCCTGGGACAGTGAAAGGTGTCCCTTCCACTGCAATGAAATGATCTTTAAGATCCCTTCCAACACAAACCATTCTATAGTTTTCTACAGAATTCTATAATTACAATTTAAATTTACTTCCTACTTCCAAGCACACCTCCTGTCTGTGATATCCATTTCTCCCCAGTTTGGATACTTAGTTCATCTATTTTTTCAAGCAAAGAGTCATTTTGAAACAAATTCCTACCCTGACTCAAAACTGATTTTTTTTCCTGTGTTTGCCTTTTAAATATAGTTTGAATTTGTGTTTTTACTGCTTTTTAATAAGCCATGGATAAAAATGTTAAAATAAAATGTCTTGATGCATACTAGTTTAATTTAGATTCACATGAAATAAATTTTCAATTTGCAGTAACAAGTCTGCAAAACTGCAGAGATTTTGATGATCAAGAGTATTATGGTATAGAGATTAACACAATATATAATATGCTGGCATCCTATGTCTATCCAGCTAATCTTCATCCCCTGACAGATGTTCAAACACAGTATTTTCATAAAATTATTTTTTAAAAATGGGTAATGTGCTTAATGGATACAAACTTCATGATAAAGACATCAAGGCATATAACCTTTTAAATATATTCCACACAAAATTACCTTAAAAATATGTTCAATGATTGTGCTCAGAGAAAGCTTTAAATTAAAAATTAAGGTCTAAACACAAGAAACCAAAACTTTTAGGGAAGAAGCTAATACAAAGTGCCAAGTCTAACAGATATCAAGAAGTTTCATTGCATTTTTCCTGATTCTTGTTCACAAAGGTTTTGCCATTCCACTGAATTTTGATCCCCACCAACTTAATTTTTAATTTAAGACATGGCCACCCTTTTAGGGGCCTCTTTTTTAATTCACAGAACAGAAGTTATAATTCCAGTTTATCTTCTGGCTTGGACTCCTTAGAAAAGGCAAACCACAATTTTTAACAGGTAATGCCTCCCTCTACTCTGTGCTGGTCTCGTGTTCTTGCCTGTCTGGGACTGGACAAAAGAAAAGTTCTGTGCCCTTGGGTCAGGTCACACTCACATCTCACTGAGTGGAAACTGAGAAATTGAGTTCAGGTTCTCTTGTTTGGCAAATGGAGTTTGAGGTTGGATTCTCCTCAGTTTCTGCAAAGCCTCCAGAAAGATAAACAAGTTTTATCAAAATGCTCTGGGCTTGTGTCTTCTCTTCTTCCCTTGTAAAGAGCAAAACACTTCATTGAACATTAATACTTGAAAATATATATATATATGTATACATAGTGAAATGTCCTATCTTTTGCAGTGTTATTTTTGATGAAGAAAGCTTTATTAGTCCTAGCTTTCAACTTCAGATATCTTATTTTGTAAATCTCTCATTTTACAATGCATCTTTTCTGTTATCAGCTTTGTTTTTTTTTCTCTCTCTCTCTTTAGGCTAGTGTAACCTGAAAAACATTACTTATAGAAGCAACTTTTTTTTTTTATTGTGCAATAAAAAATTGGTATTTCAAAAGCATACACCACATAATTATAAAATGCAGTGGTAGGAAATAGGGACTCATAATTTTTTTTGTGTTTCATTTATTTAAAGATTGACTGTAGCATGGTTGGCTGTGTTAACAGACATGTATTAGACTTTCTAGTGCTGCCATAGTTTCCCTCTGACTTTGCCCAGACCCATGTAACCATTGTGGTCACTGGGGATCACATTTCAGCTCTGCAATCTCTGCTTTGAGCATCCCCACCACAGAGAGCTGAACTGACCAGGCAGCAGCTTGGAGTCAGACAGTGCAAACTGAGCACTGCACTTCAGACTCCTCTTTGCCCAGGCCATAGCACAGGGAAAGTATCAGAAACAATTCTGAGTCAAGGTGGAAATACTAATAACAACCTCATCATTTTCCTGTGATATGGATAAAGATTTCTCAGGAACTATATAGAAGAAACTTTTTATTAACTGCCTTCCTCAATCAATGCAGGAAGCTTTCCATATGGTAGCCTATCCTTCTATTAATCAATGAACAGAAAATTGTTATGCAGAAGTTACTTTTACAGTGTGAGGCTGAACATCAGATACAGGCTGGAAACAAGGCTAGCAAAAAACAATATAACTGTGAAAGCTGACAGCTATAAGAAAATTTAAAAATACAAAGCAAACCACAAAAACCTTTAATGAGATCTGAGTTTGACTTCTGCCTTAGCCTCTGCCATGCTGTGGATCTGAGCCGAATATATATTTCAGACTTAATGTAATTATCTACAAAAATTCTTAATATTACATCCTGGAGTTCTGCTTTCTTAAAAGAAGATTTTCTCAACAGCCCATGTTAATAATACAGCTTACTTTTTCCCTTGTGCAATACTTGAGTTTACCAGATAAAATCAAAACCGTTGACTATGGAAATACTGAAAGATGCATTCCATAACCTAGCAACAATTTATTCCCACTAACATCTCTCAGCAAGTAAACGTTAAGTTGAATGTAGCTGCTTGGCAAAAAAAAAAAAAAATATCAAGGCATTAAAAAGGCATAAGCATATAGCTTAGTTGAGAAAAATCAGAAAATTTCCAAAAACCATTGGATCTGCTTTTCATTCTCCAGAGAAATGCAAGCACAGAAGATCATCTTTACTCCTGTTCTCCTGCCTCTCCTACAATCCATAATCCTAGTCACCTCTTCACAAAGTACTTAAAATGAAGAATTTGTATTTTATATATATATGTGTGTGTGTGTGTGTACATTCAGAATATGTCAGCCCCTTCACGTGGGCATCCTGGCTGTATCACAGCAGGAATCCTGAGTGTGTGCATTGCTGAGAGCTTGATGCAAAGGTTTCTCATGCACTCATCAGGTGATAATCTTTTTAAAGATGTGAGGCTATTTCCCTTGGCTAAAGAAAGATAAATCCAGATTTAGCTAGTTATGGTGGCCAGCTCTAAAAGGAGCTAGTTATACAATTAGCAAGAGCAGCAATGAAAACTTGCAATTGTTCCAGCCTTCCCTTTGCAAATAGATTCACTAAAACACACCTGAGGGACATGGCACTTTTTAAAAAAAAAAAACAAGCTTGTCCTCTCAGATGAAAGGGAGAGAGAACTGAAACCAATTCATAGCTTGCAATCATCATTCATCCTGGAATAAAAATGCATGTTTGCAGTTTGGCAGTACTTTGTAGTTCAAAATTCAAGAATACAGTAGCTAGAGCTGACAAGGAAGTAAATGTTTCATGACAACTGGAATCTATAATACTTAAAGTGTGTGTATGGTTGCAGATTGCTCAAAATGGGCATTACATTAGAAACCTTACACAATTAAACTAATACACATAATCAGATGGTCCATCAAAAAACATGGACCTCATCAGCAAGGATTCTGTGCATTTGGCTTGCCAATTGATCTTTTCCTGGAGGCAGGTTCAAGCAAACCTGCTTGATTTCACATTGTTAGTTTTAATTACAACCTGAAATGCAGGACAGAGTTAAATGGGGAATGAGTGGGGGGCGAGGGGAGAGCAGGACTCGTGCCTTCAGTGTTTGGATTGATTTGTAGTGCAAAGATACAAATCTCCTGGTACCTTTGCAAAGGGTTTTTTTGCCACTTTCAATCTTGCAGCATGCATATCAGGAGCCTGTGAGAAGCCAGCCAGCAGGATGAGGTTCTGGGGTAATTACAGGTCAGGAATCAGTGGCAGCCCTAACAGCTGGCTCTTGATTAAAGATGAAACTCAAACCCTGTACAGAAGGCCTGAAAAAAAGAACTGTACAAGACTTCAAACAGTGCTTGAGCCTTGAACAATATAACTGCACATTTGTAAAGCCAAGTGCTACAGCAGCAGGCTCTTGTAGAGCAAACCAATCATTCCTTGCACTTCTTGCACTTACGGGCAGCTAAAGGCCTGAAACCTGATCATGACACAGAATCTTTCTTGTTTTAGTAAATGCAAAATAAAAAATAATTTCTAAGACAAAATGTTTGATCTAATGGTGAATTTGGGATGTTGATTTTCAGAACTTTTCCAACAGAGAAATAAAAATTTAATGCCTTCTTTTGCCTTCCCATCCTGTGCTAATGCTACTGCATTCATTTTTCTGGGCATCTAAAGAGTAGAACCCAGCTTCTTATTTTCTAATCAGTTTATTGTGGTGTAATTTCCTTTTTGAAATATATGTTTGAGTTCACCAATACAGAAAGAGAAGAAGCAAAAATGTAAACACTTCCTACTACTTCCAGATAGTAGAGCAGGAGCTGGAAGTGATAAATGATACCCAGAGCATGGAGTGTTGTACCTGCAGGTACCATGATGAGCAACTCACAGCCTTTACAAACATCATTCACAAAGGGCAATATCTCACTGGCAGTGAAAAAATAAACCAACAAAAGAGCCAGAAGTAGCTTTTATCCTCTCCTGCCTTTTCCATGAGGTCATTGTTCCTCTTTATGAATCTGCCCACAAGTAACAATGGAATTGGAACATATTAAATATAAAAAATGTAGTGCACCAGAAATTGTATTCCTTGTAAAGTTACCCTGCTGAAAGTCTCTTCAATGAAAATTTTTCCAAACAATTGAATGTGTGAATGATGTGATCATAATACTTTGGGTAATTATGAGTAGCAGAAATATGGAGTTAATGAAACAAACCAAAAATCTGAGCTCTGTGTGCATAGAATGCATAAGAAACAGATTCATCAGGGATATGAAAATTCTGGATAACAAATAGTGATGTTCTCCATCTACAGAACAAAGTGCCACTTCCTTTGTAGCAGCTTTCCAAAAGGACCTGTCCAATGTTTTATATTCTATCAAAGCAGATAAGAACCAAGCAGAAATGCAGCCCCAGTGACAGTATGCACTGAAGCATGTCCTATACACTGATTTTGCAGTACAGAGAGGAGACATTTTCATTTCCATACTCTTTTGTCACAGGTTTGGGAATCACAGTACATACCCAGTACCAGCAAGGTCCAGAGGCACTTCACTGGCCCAGGGATAAAACCATGCATTTGTAACTGATGGACAAAGAACATTCTGCTGAAAACTGTGTAGATGAATGTTTTATGTGCATAGAGTCTGAGAAAGAGGGATAAAACACTGCATTAATGTTATAGATTAACTTGACAAGACAGCTGATCCCATTGTGCTCACATTAAGTGAATATGAGGTTCACTGGATGTTAACACAAGAGAAGGAATTATTTTCTGTAGAGACTGCACAGATAAATCCTGGTCAAATTATTATTACCCTTGCATGTAAAAGCAATCTCTTGAAATGATATACAAGTTGTATTTCCAATTTTCTTTAATTTTTTTCCAACATTGATCTTATTAACTAGTGTTTAAAGTCTACTTTTATAGGCATTTTTGTAATAGCTCAGTAAGTAAGCAGGACCAGGGCAGTGATTGTGCTCCTGTGCTTTTCATATTTTGTGTTCTTTATCAAAATGAGAAAATGTAAAAATCACAAGTAAAATTGTGTGAGTCAAATGGGTTTAAAACTTTGAAGTAAGTAAAATAATAAAGAAGAACATTAAATAACTATTTTTAACAGGTTCCTTTTGGAACTAGATATGTTGACTAGCAAGGTCACTTTTAAGTAGTGGATTTATGTAATCACCATTTGTTAACTCCTAAATGTATTCATATACACATTTTTCACAGTCACAATGGTATGAATTATTTCCCTTTGGCTTGTTGTCATTCCCTTTGGATATTGAGAACTCCTCAATCATGTATGTTTATTTTTAATTTTTCTAGTGACACAATCCAGTGAGATTGTTGAGCTAGGAATGAGCTATTTTTGTGATCATTTATCTTTACTAATACTTTTGATATTTCAATAACTCAACATGGAAAGCTATTACCACATAACCTTAGAAACAAGTATTTTAAAAGAAAATTACTGTAAAATTCTTCCTGAAATAGTCTTCGCATTATTCTAACTAAAAGCTAGCATAAAATGCTTTAGACCTAATGGTAGAGCTGTATAAGAAAAGTTTCATAACTTTTCAGTGTTCTGGCTAACTTAATAGCCAAAAGAAACCAGTGGGGTAGGACAAGGTGAGCCCCATAAGTCCTTTTCAACCTCAAACATTCAATGACTGAGAACAGAAATGAAATCTACTGTTGCCATTCTACTACAATTATATGGTAAAAATTAAAACCACCAAAGTCATCAGAATGCACAGATTTTTTCTCTGAAAATATAATACAAGGTCCAATGAAAAACTTAAATGTATAATTAAAGAGGATCTCTGGTCCTGAGATGAAGGATAACTGTTTAGATCTTCAGCAATGGGTTATGGATGTGATATTGGAAAAAAACATTCAATATTTTAATCTCCTCTTGCCATTTCTTATGGGCAAAATACAGACAATTCATTGAGAGCAATTTGAATCGATTTTGCATCAGCAAATATTTATATCTACATGTGCTTGGTGTATTTAAGCAGGAATAGAATGATTGACAATTTTGACAATTTCAAACTCGAAGTTAAAATCAAGTAGTACAGTGAAGAACAGCACTGAAAACTCCAGACAGGTCACAGTAAAGTGCATTTCTCCTTGCACACCACAATACACTTCTCACTGTGTGTTTATTTTAGGTTCACAGTGTAGCATCACACCCAGCTGTATGGGAAGAAAAGGAAGAGAAGAGGAACAAGGGGTTGATAATGGAACCCTTCACAACAAACCTGTGTTCAACAAACTGCAGCTCAAGGTCTGAGTCATCCTCTGGTAGTACCTATTTCTGTTCTTTGACCATGCTCACATCAAATGGGATTAAACTCTTAAAATATATGTAGTTTAACATTTAAATTAACCATGGTTTAGGTTCTTAGCACTTTCATTAAGGATAAGCTGAGTGGTTTTTGGTGAAGTGCTAGGGCTGTTGGGAACAGCATTGTGAGATGTTTCTGCCCATGTTTCCCTGGCAGAAGCATGAGCCATTCAGGGCAGAAAGCAGGAAAACTGGGACATCCTTTCATATCTCCAGAAGTCTTCTCTGTGTATCAAAAAGTCTTATTTCTATGGAAAATTCATGCACTATGGATACTAAATATTAACAAACAAAAATTAATATTAAAGGAGAAATGCCACTCCCCTTACTAGAAGAGCTTCCCAAGAATCTTAGTCACAAATGTGAGCAATTCCTGCAGAAAATGAGGCTGGAGCCCCTTCTCCTTGCTTTGTCATGAAACCAGGATGAAAATGTGGTGTATTATCCTTCCTTGGCTGTGACTTACCAAGCTATGAATAGACAGAACAGAAGCTGAAATGGTTTCACAATAGAGGAGAAGGAAAAAAGCTGCCATAACCTTTTTATCTTCAGCTATTTCTCATACTCCCCAACAGCTATGGGAAGGGAGCAGACAAGGTCTTAAGTTTCACATGGGTCAGCTGCATTTTCCATAACAAAGTCTTCAGAATAATAAAAAAAAGAATCATGGAAAATAACAGACAAATAGTACAGAACTTGATATATGAAAGTATTTATATGCAAATCAACAAATTATAGATTTATATTGGACAAAGGTTAAAAAAGGGAAAGATAAATGAATTGACAGTCATAATTGCTATATGCAAGGAGAAAACAGGATATTGGGCTTGCTGTGCAAACAAAATCATGCCTGTGCTTGGGACTTACATTGATTTATGAAAAAAATAACACTACAATGTGGTTTTAAAATAAATTCATCTTTTTAAAGTTAACTGCTTGAAATCAATTGATGTCTGCAATTCAAAAGATATCTAATCCTGCCCACATTCTGCAGGAGACAGCCTTATTTCAGTGATGGGATCTGATTTATGTGACAGGCTCAGATGGTACCTCAGCCCTTAACCTGACTCTGCTGTTGTTTTACACTTCATTGGAGTGCACCTGAGATTATCAGCCCAAAGGAAAGCTCACACACACCTAGCTGGAAAAACACCTTGCTGTTTCATGTTTTCTGTGCTAAGAGGTGACAACCTGGCTGCCTCAATTCCCTGACTGCTCCACAGAACTGAATACCTAGTGCTTGTCACAACTTCCTGCTGTCATTCCAGCATCACACAAGATTTAAGGGAAAATTAAATGGATAGATAGTCTAAGAAATTGATACTTAAACACTTTGGTGACAATAAGAAATGCAGATTACCAGCAGACACACTATGAAGTGAGACATGGCCAAGATGGTGTATTTGTATCAGGAGGTCCAATCATATTTCATATTAAGAAAATGAAATGCATTTTAATCCAAATAGTCTCTCTTAGAGGTGTAGAATACTGCATTTCCACTGTTTTATTGCAAAGAAGCTCTCTGCAAGAAAAGATCCAATAACCCAACATTCAGAACTCCCTGTTGATGGATTAATACAAAACTTGGCACCACAGTACCTTCTTAAATATGTAGTTACAAAGTATGTTTCTATGTCATTTAGAGTCTGAACAATCTCTAAATGTAGCTAAGGACTTAATGGACTGGACTTTCAAAAACCTCTTTCAGGATCTAGCCATTCCATTAAATGCCAAGTGAAAATCAGGCACATAGAGATAAGAAATAGGAAGATAAGAATGGAGTGTTTGGAGCTATCCCATAGAAAATGGAATTGCATAGAACACTTTTTCCTAATTTTCCCTGTTTACTAAGATTTCAGACTCAGAGAATGATACTTATATTCTGAATTTAGATTACTCTAAGATAAAGAGATGGTTGGGTTAGTTTCCTAATTCATAGTAGTTCTACTGTGTGTTTGTGTTGTAGGTTTTGTTGTTATTCTTTGATTTTGGGGGTTTTTGATGGGGTAACCTTTTGATGTGAATTACAGAAGTCATTCACAAACCTGGACGTGCAGGCACCTTTCTCTCACCAATTGCATTAATCCCTGAACCTTGGCACCTTCACCCTTCTGCCCTGCCTCTCTTTGCCAAGGAATAAGGAGCTCATTCCTCCAAAGTGGTTCTTGTCCAAAAGGAAGCAAAATGCTGCCACACACAAACTGCCCTGGCATGAGAAGTAGGAGATGAAGTCTCAAAGAGCTTCTGTTGGAAAAGAGAACTGTTACCCACTTCCTGAGCAAGTATTCTAGATGTTATACACTGCTGTACAAAGGAGGGCAACATCAACACCACTGCTTTAAAAGCAAGGGGCAAGGTTGGATAATTCACTAAAAGGATGCTGGAGTCACCTATTTTCAGCAGAGATGAAGTCTCTGATTCCCAAGGGAGCTGAGATCGGCTGTGAGCCTGATTCAGGGCCTTAAAAAGTGCATTTATTTGACATTCCCCATTTAGATTCCATAGTTATAATTTATACCATTAGTTGTTCCTTAATCCATGAGATATAATTTATAATGTAGGTTGTTTCTTTATTGGTGTGTTTCCATCATGATATGCCAGCCTTTCCCATCCAGTGTGGGAATACGAGCGAGCTGCTGTTCTCAACACATATTTGTGACTGGTCAAAGTCAGGGTATTTTCTTTCCTTTAAGATGCCAACACTAGTCAGTCATTAAATAAGTTAAAACAAAAAATTCCATGGCTTTCAGTTTAATATTAAAACAAAACTGAGGATAAAGAGGCAGCAGCTTTCAAAATTAAAATATAAAAGATATCTGCATAAATAGGAACATTTGCTGCTGCTGTGAGAATCCACTGATTCTAGTGGAGACACCTGAAAAAAATTAGGTCCAAAAAGTTCATCCTATCTGAATTATGTTTCATTAAACACCAAACCTATTTCACCCTCCCAGGTCACTGGTAGAGAATTGATGTTGGTCTGTGCTTAATTATAGAATATTGTCTGACAGAAACTGAAATCAAACCTTTGTATGTCTCTGTTAACTAATGAGATAGAGCAGATACATTTACTTCCCTCTCTTGATTTTAGTCAGATGTTGGAATGAATTTTTAAAGCAACTGCTAAAGTAAATAAAAGTGAAGAGTTGACTGATAAGGCCAACACTGAAAGAATCCTTTGGGAATATCAGCACCAGACTGGGTGGAACATCACTTACAATTCTGACCCATTTTTGGTATAATAGCTAATCCTGTCCCTCTGTTTGGAAAATTCAGCTCTCATCCATCCACCACGAATTTAACAGAGAAAGGAAAGGGACTGGGCACTATGCAAACAAATAACCTTATGAATAGAGACCTTCAGGTAGGGACAGTCACCTGTAAGTTCTGGCTGGGGTTACTTTAGTGGGTTAAGTGTTTGCTTTTTCGAATTCCAGATTGTTTAAAAGATATCTTGAGATAAAGAAGTGCTAGAATACTGTGGCATGTGTCATTGCTGCAATTCACTGAAATTAACTTGTGATTAACTGTTTCATAATACCAGCATTTCCCCCTTTCTGAGCAAAAATGAATGCACTGCCCAGTAGAACATACTCTCCTATTATGAGCTTTCTTTTAAACCCTGAGGTTTATCTCACTCTTTAAGATTTGAGCAGTCTGAAGCTTTCCCTGTCTTTATCCAACAGAAGTTAATAGGAACAACTCATTTACAAAGTTTTGAAATCTTGAAAAAATGCTGCAGGAAACAAATGAAAAAAAAAAGAAACTCTGGCGACAGTTTTCTTTCCAAACAACATCTGATAGAAAACGTGTTTATCAGCCCTAGTGTGTATTTATAAGCTAAAATAATTAAAATACAATATCAATTAAAGAAACAGATGTAGATGTGGGAAAGGACTACAGCATATGTTTAGAATGATGTGAGCATGTTCCTATTTGTGAAAGATACTCTGTCAACATTTTTTTAAATGTAAAGCCAGCATTTCAACCACAATTATTAAATGTGGCTACAGTCAGAAAAAGTTACTAGGCAAAAGTCTTATTCAGTAGATCTGTTCTCCATATGCAGTCAGTCCAAATGTACTCACTTAAGTGATAAAAATAAATTGTTACCATTTTTTACTCCTGTTAGTTCTGCACAGCCAAAATCAGTGAAGAGGAAGTGAGCTGCATTCTGACTGCAGCAGCACCAGATGATGTGGATGCTGGATGTGTGTTATTGATGGTACCATACCAGCCAGAAAGCACACAGCTTGACTGTGCAGGAAGACATGATGCAAAGGATGTGGTTTAGTTAGGCAATGGCTTTATTAACTCATCTGGCAGCACTACCCAGCAATGTGTCACACAGAGCAGGTCATCACTCTTTTATTGATTGCTCCAACCTATCCTGAAGCTTGCTGTCAACTTTCCCTCCTTCCTAATTCCTGCTGTTGGTGGGGCCTCACCATCTCCTCATCTGTACCCACCTGGCCCACTGGGACCTTCAACAGGTACACAGAGCCTCCAAACCATTCTTGATCAGAGTGTGTCAAGGAGTAAGTTGGTTTTTTTTTAATTTTTTTTCTTCCCCCTGGACCTCATGGGAAGGAGCAAACAACACATTCTGCACAGCAGGCCACAGAAAGTGAATTACTGAGGGTTTCCTGTCTCAAGAGAGCCATACAAGAGCTAAATGTGGTTTCCCACTGGTGGTATGCCCAAAACTTTCTTTACTCATAGATTTCAAGCAACACCTCCAGATTTCACTTTGCAGATGGGCACTAGGAAACAGGTTTGGGTTCTCTGTGTGAAGGTGAATGAACATTAGCCCAGGCCACCAGGGAGGCTGTGGGGCTCCATCCCTGGAGATGTGCAAAAGTTGGGAATTCTTGGAGCAGGGGATGACCTTCAGGTGTCCCTTCCAGCCTCCACTGCTCTGTAATTCTGAGTGCAAACAATGAATTGGGTGTTAATGGCCTCACAGACAACCTGTCATTCTCAATTCTCAATTTTGTGCTGCTTTCTGCAGCATCTGAGGAACTCAAAATTCACACATTATCATAGCAGTTGGGATTCCTGAGGAATTATCGACCTTTTGTGTGGATAATGGAATGCAATTGACAACTGCATGAGAATCTTCAGGTGCAATTAGCAGCTGGCCAGAAGTAGCTTGATGGATTAAGAAAACACAAACAAACAAAAACTCACACAGAAAATCAGAAATCAGATCTTATTACAACCAACTTTATGCCTCACCCTTATCTATTATGCTTGGAAAATATTCTTTTCTTCCTCTCTATTGACTATTTGTATATACATATATATAGTGCATTCCATTTTTTGATATATATATATATGAAAGTATTGCAGGCACTAGTTTGGTATTTGAAACTGGTATTTAGAAGCCAGCTTCATATGCAGCACTGCTGCTTCCCTCATGACAAATAAAAAAACCACAGTAGCTACAATATGCTCCCACATGCTTAAGATGGTTTGTGTTTAACTTGCTGTATTTTCAATGAGGTACATTTAAAAGAAGAGGATGCCTGGCACCACATGCATAATTTTGATGAATAGACAAAACATTCTCATCTGAAGTATGCTCACTTTATTAAAAAGAGTAATCTAATCTTAGCCTTTATTCTGTTAAATCAGTCATGTGTGACCCATTACTAACCCACTAACATGGAATGTAACTCGAGAGCCAAAGAATTATTCCCACCATATTGCTTATCAGAGAGCTGAAAAATAGGTATATACTATATTTTCTTGTTTAATCATTCCCATTGGTGATTTATTGGCAAAGACACTACATTTGTGCATCTCTCTGAGCCTCACTCTTCATCTGTTAATTCCAATTATCTTCTTTCTATGTTTGCATCTTTCACATGCCTTATTTGTACACATTCATACAAATCCAGCATGCCACCAAAGAAATACAAAAAACTATTTAGTGACTACCCAAGCAAAAAAGTGTGACACTGGAGGAAAGCCTGGCACTGTTTGCAGAAACAAAGATTTTTTTAACCTTTTTTTTACCTGTTCCAAACAGTCAATTGTCTTGAATTATTGGACAATTTTCCTGAGGTCCACTGAAGTTTCTAGAAGGTCTTACAAATGAGTGCTAGATTTCTGGATTTATTGCTCAAGAGAAAAAATAAATAAAATCCTAATTTTTTTAAAGACAGCAGGTGCACTTATTTTTTTGCAGTTTAGAAAGTGCTTTGTGACAACCTTAGGAGAGATGTAGAAGAAAAGCTTGTTACACTTATAACAGGGAAGTGTATGGTTTAGATCTTTGGAAATCACAGAATTGCCACTGCATATCAGGATTTCTTTTGGGAATTTATTGACCTAATATCTGGCAAAATAGCAGATGGATATTGTGAGGCAAATATTCAAAGCTAGTATCTTGCAATGTGCTTTTAAGATTGTAGAAGAGAGATGCTCTAAAGGACAGCTAGAACAAATCTGAGTGAAACACACAAGTTGCTGTCACAGTCTTGGCTTTTTTCTTTCTTTTAAATTTCAAAACATAATTTAGATATTTGCCACTGCTTCCTCTACCTTCTCTGTCTCTCAAAGAAAAAAAATTGAAATTTTGGTTGCTTCAGGAATGATCTTAGGAGTTGCTTTTGAACAGAGGGACTTAGGAATCTTCATACAAAACAAAAGTTAGGTCAAACTAAGCAATGGATTTGTGATGGAGAGATACCATGGATCTTCTCTTTCTTAAAAAACAACAAGAACAAAACAAAAAAACCCCACATACACAAAAAAACAAACAAAAAAAACCCCACACAAACAAAAAACCCCAAACCAACAAAATACTCCCAATACAACAAAAACAAAATTAAGCTGTAAAATGTGCCCATTTTAATACTAGGTATCCAATTCATGTGAGGAAAAAATACAATAAAAATTATTTTACTAAACAACTATGAATAGAAAATATTTTCCAAATACAACCGAAGTGATTGATTTAAAAGACTGGCTAAAGAAATGTTATTCCAGCTCAGTAAATCTTAAACTATGCAAGAACCTAAAATAACATTTATGGATCTCTAAGAATGCCACTACACAGCAGAAGTAAAACAAGCAGGGTGAACAGGTTTCCAGGATTCTTATAAAGAAAAATGCATTACAACTTGTAGTGGAATCTTTTTAATCATTAGAGCTATAAGAGACCCTGCTATTTATTCAAAACAACTTAAAGCAACTCTAAAGGTCCCAGTGTGATGTTTTCACTTCTAATTTTCATAAAATGTTGATAAGAGTGGAATCAAACTAGTTAGTTATCAGTCTTGATGTTGGCATAATGTGACTGGAAATGTACAATTTGTAATTACTTGAAAGGAAACAAATTACCTTTAAGAGGAAAACCATAGGTAGAAATTGCAGAAATTAGATGTGTTAGGCTGCTCTTAAAAAAAAAAAAAGTACCTGTTATTTAACTTGCATTCTATGAGAAAGAATATGTATGCAAACCAAGGGCAAGTATGCACTAGTAGAAACATGGAATTACTGGCTGAGCAGACACTTTTTATCCATAATTTCCATTAAAAACGCTAACAGCAAGTGACTTTTTCATCTGATTTATTCCATGTCTGAGTTCTTAGAAACATAACAACAGATGCAAGAATTGCCTGAAGTTGGACTTTCATTTAAAACCCCTCAAATCAGAGCTTTGGAGTTTAAACTTTGAAATAAAGCTCAGACAAAAATCTCATGCAAAATCTTAGATAATTAAGAATTAAGCCTGTGCTTAATTTTAAGCATATTTCAGTCCCACCTGAACATACAGTTAACCTTTAAAGACACATTCTGATGGTTTGAGATCCTGTGTAAGCACAGGCTAAGTGAAAATGGATCCTGAGGAAGAACACAAGTCTCCAATTATATCTGGACTTAAATTTGTCATGAAAACAGACAAGCATTTTTCTAGTCCAGGAGAAACACAGAATTTTGTACAGTGAGTTTCTTGGTTGCTGGAAAAGCAAATTTTCCTGAATTTTCTCTTCTACCACTACTATCTGCCTAGCAATCTTAAGGTAGAATATTTTTCTTGTAGAGGAATCATCCTGGTTCTTGCATTTTGTGTTAGCAGACAACCTCAACAAGGAACCACTGTCAGTCACTATACATCTCCAAAAGCCAGAAAGAATAACACTGATTGTTTCATCTGACATTTTTATAAATAAACCATAGAATTTTCCCCAGATGTGGAATTAAAGCAAATAATTCTAAAAATTCAAACAAAAGAGTCAGAAGAGAGGAAATCTAATCTAATCATCCTGAGTCAGGATTTTTTTTAATAGCTGTTCCTCTTTCCCAAAGAGTACATTATTAAGAGAATTAAAATTATAGCTGGGGGACAGTTCCCCTGTAAAGTCTGGTGGTTGAGGAGAGTGTGCAACAACAAGATGACTGCATGAATTTTTACTGGATGATAAAAAGGATAATAAAAGGGAGGGAGTGCTCCAAAACTCAGCAATTGCATTCTGGCCATGACCTCCCTGAGCACAGACACTCCTCACAGTGTGGGCAGGATGGAAATGATGTCACTGTGACACACCACTCACCATGATGCTCTCTTTTTCCATCACACATTTCATCTTTTAAATGTAAAACCTGGCCCTTTGCTTTCCCCAGGCCAGAGGCTATGACTCAAGAGGAACTGGAACTGTGAATCACCTCCTCTCCATCTCCCATTCTTTGCTTGTTGATAGGAAAACTGGGCAACTTCAAATCTTGGGAATTAATTTTAAAAATTACCAAAGCAACATCATAAGGCCAGGACACCTAAGAGCATCTCATTTCCCATCTGAAAATACAACTGTCCTACCTTTTATCTCTCTGAATGACAAAAATATTGCATTACTCTTCCTTTCTTGGTGCCTATATTTCTTCTGTGTATGGGGTCTGACTCCAGCCTTCCTCACCATGGCATTCAGTGAAATTAAGCACCACTGACCCTAAAATCTCAAAAGCCAAAATTCTAAGAAGGGATCACCAAACAATATAATGTTCTGAGACAGGAAATCTGAAGCTAAATTTCCTTAACCCCTGGCCTGTGCCTCAACTGCAGGGAAATCTCTTTTTCAAGACATAAAAAGGTTTAGTTAGGTGATAATAATGACCTGCTCAGAGCAGAACTCATTTGCCTGAACAAGATGTCACTGAAATGATCTCGTGGTGGAGCAGGAATTCTTATTGGTTACACTTATTGCAAAAGTAAATCTATTCCACCAGGGCAAAAACTCCTTCAGACACAAATTCAAATCCTTTAAATATCATAGGCCCACTGCAATATTTTTACAAGAAAACATACATACATTAAATACTTATATTTACAGATAGAATGAATTATACTGATGGAAATAAAGGAACAGGAAATACCTTTTTTCCAATACCCAACTTATCCATTATATTTTTGTCAGGCTTCAAGACAGATCTCCTTTTAGGAAAACAGCTCCTGTTATGTGAGGTTGTTGAAGTGAATTTTCTATCTAGTCTGGGTAATATCAAGTTATTTATCTTTTTTACTTTCCTTTGTAGTGACCATGACCAGAGTGGCCCCACTTTAATCACTTCCTATTGTTTCTCTACATGGGAAATTTAACAACTCATGGGCTCTGTTGACTGAAAATTGGCACAAGGGAAACAATCTAACTCATCAAATGCAATCAGCTGCTCACTGAAAGGAAGTGGAACTTTAAAATTGTGTGTGACCTTCCACTGAGTCAGTAAAACAAAGGTTATTTACGAGTTCTGTGAGCCAGAAGCTCCTCCCAGACCCCAGGCTGTCCCCAGGAGTGGACATCAGGAGCTCTGTGGCAGCAGAGGATACCACAAATATGGAAAACCATATGATTTTACTTGGCAAATAATTTTACTTGTCAAAAAGAAAAATGCCAGGAAACAGACAGGTCAGAATGGATGCAATTGTCCTGAATTGAATTCCAGACAAGAATAGGCCTAATAGGACTTAATAAGAAAATGCTACTATGACTAAGTTTCCACAAGTTATTCTGCATGTCCAAAATAATTTCTCTTAATAAAAGATCAATCTTAATATTCTTAATTTCAAGAGACAAGAAAGCTTCAGAAGACTCCATCAGCTCCACTTATCCATTGTTTGTGCATGTACTGAAAGCTGTCTCCAGTCAATATCTGAAAACCATATTTTATGCCAATATATGGGGCAATATATTCACACACCACAATTTAGTTTTTCTAAAACTACTCTGCTTTCCTTAGCTAGATTTAAAGAAGATTTTTCAGAAATCTCTGGGAAAGCCTTCTATGACAATCCTGAACTTTAACATTCATCACCCTGAGTATTAAAAGACAGTAGTCACATTTGGATTATTAGATTCTTTTTCTTTCATTTTCCACTTGATTCATGGCTGTTCATGGAGACCAACTTCTATCCATGAGTGAAATGTTACCAGCCACCATGTTCAAACCAACATATTTTCATGAAATCATGTTCTTCAATTCAGGAAGAGCATTATCATTCCTATTTTTTACAAGGAAAAAAAAGGAAAAAAAAAAACCTAATTCAGGGAGTCCTTCAATCTGTATTTCTCTACTCAGAACAAACATGACATGTAGAAATAGCAGCAATGATGCTCTTGCAGATGTTCTGTCCTAGATCAGGTCCTGGAACCAGAGACACTCTGTGTGAATAAATGCATGTTGCTATGTATAAATGCTAAACACACATGATGTCCTCAGACTAGAATGTGATGTGAAAACTGTTGTGGGAATAAAACCAAAACTTTATGCAATTTAACTGCAATGAAAACTACAATAAATTATAGCCTGAATTAGCAGAATTACTCATGGTGTCTTAGTATTGAAAGTAATAAAAATATTTCCGACTTTGGAGAAAGAGCAGATTTGGAAAAGGCTGTTGTATCAATCTAGAATGCAGGGATGCTGCAAGTTTGACAAGAAAGTTTTATGTGGCAAGTAAGGAAAGGGGTCCTCAGACATCCCAACCTACTCCAGCACCTTTCTACTTTAACTCAATTAATTTTTTTCAAAAAGTGTTAGGGAGATTTATTTTCACTCCATCAAAGAACATATGTGCTGAAACTTCAGATGTAGCCACAAAATTAGATTTTCATCCTTTGGTCAGATCTACCCATAATTTCTTGCCTGAATCCTTTTCAGTGGTAATTGAAAACAAAAATGCTAATGATTACATGCAAATGTCTTTTTTTAAACTGTTGGCAGTTTAAAGGAAGAAAAGTTAGGGGTGTATTGCTGCTAACCAAAATTCATATGCTGTGTTAACTTTTACTGCTTGACTTCCTGAATTTTTTAGCAGGGGAAACTTCTTGAGACAGTGCCCATAACCACACCATTTCTGAATGAGTGAGATTCATATACCAGCAGCTTTCTAGAGTGAAAATGAAGGCTGGCATTTTGAAAGAAAAAAAAAAAAGAGCTGCAGTCTTTGTGAACAAGACAAGAAATATCCAGAACTGGATTTCATAGGTATTTCAGTAGAAGAAGGATCCATGCAAAGTTCAGTCTGTGGAGGAGCACAATTAAATTTCCATCATGGTTCAGGTCAGGGAGCTCAGTAGCAATGTTGGTTTAAAACCTCGAGGCTTTTTTCCTGCCTCTTGGCAAAGTTTGCTGTCAGTCTCATTGTGTTGACAACTCATGGAGCTGTGCTGTGAACATTTCATAGAACCTGAAAAAACAACCCTCTCCCTCTTTCTTTTTTTCCCCCAGACTTTTTTTAGCTCGTAAGTTATGCACTCTGACTTCCTGCAGGAGACAGAAAATGGGAAGCAGATCTTCAGTGCAGTGTCCTCAATCCCCAGTGGGTTTTTAGCTGTGAGACTGACACAGACATCACACCCTCTGCCATTTGTACCGTGTCAGCCTGGAAAACAGGATGGTAACAGCACAATCCTGACAGCAGGCATTGCCACCCCCAAACAATCATGACACCTACTTCACCAAGCCCCAAAATCCCTCCACAGGAGAGAGACTGGCCAGGCTTTTCCATCTTCTCTCAAAGGGAAAAGAAAGAATACCTTTAGCTAACCCCAGACCCTAAAAAAGAGATGAACCACATAAAGAACATTAGGAATTCTTCTGAGACTCCACTAGAACAGGGGGAGGTGAAGATTCAACCAGCACTACAAGCTGCTGACAGAAGAGGTGAAAATCTTGCTCTCCGATATTACAGGCACCACCTCTTTTATTCCATGTGCTCATCTGTAGCCAGCCCTTAAGGAAGATGTTTTTCCATAATTGCAACAATTTTTTTGTGAGCAGCAGCTGAGAGAGAACCCTCTCAGAGCCAATGTTCCAACAGCCCATGTCCCCTGGGCTCACAGCAGAGGGTGAAAAGCAGAGGAGGGCTGAGGAGAACAAGGATAGAGCTGCACTGCATTCTGGTGACTCCAGGAGGAACCTTGGTGTCATTGTTATCATCCCCAGGATTCCCAACTAAAACACAGATACAGCTGTATAAATTACCCTGATCATGATTTGAATCATGATGGAAGATTAATAAGTGAGAGTCTCTGCAGAAGGTGCCTAATAAAAAAGTGCATTCTGGCCTGAAAAAATAGAAGTGTCATGCTGTTGGAAGATTGTTTTAATATGCAATGGATCTTCAAGGCAGTGAAAATAAAGCATTTATACACCTTTGATGAAGATGACTGTGGTAGGCTTACAAAACTGTTATATCAGAGATTGATATCAACCTTTTTCATTCTCTACAGCTCCTGTATGAAATAGTCAGATAAGAATGATCCATGGGTATTCACAGCTAAACGTTCAGATGAAAATTACCTCAATGGTGCATTCCCTTTTCTTGTTTGTGTCTCTTTTCCTGAGAGGGTCAATAAAAAGTGGAATAAAGATTTCTAAACTGGCAGAAACACCAACTCTCAGGCTACTGGCAGCAGTTTTACATGGAAAAAGAAATGGAAGTTACTTTGCAAGAGAGAATCATTGCTTTAGAAAGTTTTCTTTCAATTAAAAGTAACTGGCAGCAACTTTGAAGGGCAGCTGTGGACAAAATTATCTATAAAGAACACTAATTGGCATGCACTGGCTAAACAAAAATGTCATGTACAAGGAGGGACAATCATTACCTATTACAGATGGAGGGGTTGGTTTTATTTCCACACTTAAAATATAAGAAGTTTTTCTTTAAAAGTTTGAGCCACAACATTCATTTACTGAGAGCACCACAAAAATGTCTAAAATGTACAACAAAGGACTCGTTTCTAATTTAATTTGTAGTAGTTAATCCTATATCTTTTACACCAAAAACACAGCATTCTGTAATCTGAAAGAGAACACTAATTTTGTTGTAGATATGCTACTTCATATCTAAAAGACAGGAGCTTTGCCTTTAAATTAAAAAGTCAGCTCACTGATAAGGGAACAGTGAGCAGGACTTCCCAGATGTAGCTGAATGCAGTCATATTAAAGGAGGAACAAAAAGGAAAAGTCTGTTTCATAGGACCATTTGCAGGAAATAACATGTGATACATTCTAGGAGATTTATTGCCTATGCAAAAAGACCATTTGTTAAATATGAATATGTTAATCTTAATAGCTTCCATTTTTCTTAGGCTCTCCTCTCTTTCAAAAGATTCTGCCTAAGAAAAGGACGGAAGATTTGCTGTGATGAAAGTGGCCCAGCTCATAAGTGCCTTAATTAAAGGAGTATGATCAGCCAAGAACAGTTTGTACATAGATATAAAATAGATTGTTTTATCTGTTGTCCTAAGCAGCATTTTTGCAAATATCAATTAAAGGTTTTCGTGGGAAACCACAGTGTATGTATTTTGTTTGCTTGGTATATTTGACAGCTGTTTGGTTTAAATTAATTTCACCAGATACTCTGCACAAGTGTGCTCTCCATTCCTCATCTTCTGGTAGAGCTCCCAAAAAGTAACAATGTGAGAACTCTTTTTTTTCACTAGAAAAATTACCATAAATCAGAAAAAAGTGCCACTCAGACTAAAGGGCAGAGAGCTTACCTGCAAGTTCTTTTAAAAATGTTGACAGAATTCTTTCAATGTTGCAGTAAATTTCAGCTGAGATAATTAAACTGTTATTTTTAATGTTTTCAGCCAGTGTATGAGAAAAATACTGAGTATTTTGCTAGCCTGAAGAATAGTTCCAGAAGCATTTTGTTACTCTTGACCTTGTCTGAAAGCTCATTTTCCAGAGACCCCTTGTCTTCTGAGAACTTCCTAGCAAAAATGCATTAACAATGAGTTCTGCTCTGTGTCATCCTGCAGCACCACTCGACTTGCCCAGAAATGAAAACAAAAATGCTTACTTGCATAACCCACAATGCCATTTTCTTTTTGTTCCCATGGTCTTTGGTCTTGGTTAATATGCTTATCAAAAGAACATTGGAAGGTTACCAGCTTTGCTTGAAATAAGCAATGTGGCCTCTTAAAAGAAAATGAAAGGCTATCCACTTCTCCCTTGATTTAGCTATTTATTTAAAAACTCTTTGGTTTTCTTGGTTTTTTTTTGAGTAGACAACTAAAATCTTAACTGACAAATCGAAAAGGTAAGGATGAGGCTAGTAGTAATTTATTTATATATATATTATATTTATATTTAAATTTATATTTAATTACAGAGGTAAATTAGGCCCAAGTTCTTCTCTGGTTTGATATACTCCAAATAAAAGTTCTCTGCAGCCTTGGACATGAACTCCAATCATTCCCACTGACCTGAGTGAGACACAGAGCCTCAGCTTTGCTGCCAGGGCTAATGTCATTTGAGTGGCTTGACCAATACTGAGAGATGATTCTTTTCCTGCCCCATGCCTGTGAGCTGTGGCTGGAGCTGCTCTGGATTCTGCTGCCATGATGTGCAGGATGGAGTGAGATTTTCCCCTGCCCTCTGAGGCCATTCCAGTGCAGTTCCTGCCCCATCCTGTCTGGAATTGCAGATTTCCTGAGCTGTATTTCATCATTGACATGACAGGCAGTGCATTTTCTGAGCACTATTATATGCTTTGGGCTGTGTGATGAGGCAGGAAGCTGGAGACTTTCCTTGAAGTGTCTTTTTGCTATTGTGATATGGAATTTTTAAATGAAAAGGGAGAGAGAGAGAGTCCTGCACTTAGAGGGCATTATTGACATGGCTGTGACATCACTGACAGCCAGGCAGGAAAATCCATGTTCAGCCTTTTAAAACCATCCAGAAACACAAGCAAAGGGGAATTTTACAATTTTACCTTCAGACTTTGCATGAATACTGCAGTGAGAATTGACAATGGACTCTATGCCTTGTTTTTCTTCAGATATTATCAATGAATCTGGATACAATTAAGGCAAGGCTTTGATTACTTTTGCTTTAATAGTGTGAAGTTGTCAGAGTTTTATTATTTTATTAAGAAAGAGCTACCTCTGTATGCAAAGCTTGATCTTTAACCCCCAGCACAGAATACAGGATGGGACTTTTGCTGGAGTTTTGGTTGAGGTTTTTCTCAGAACTTCAGTGCACTTTTATATTGTCTAGAAAATTATTGCTAAAATCATCCAAAGCAAAACTTTAGGCTGATGAATACACAGAAAACTGTGTTGGTGCAGGGAACTTATTTACTCATTATTTGTTTTATTAAAAAGTTTCAGCTGAGTTTTCCTTTGTTTACCTGTTCAGCTACACGTGCTGTGGAACAGAGTTGTGCTGTTTGCTCAGATACTGTGAATATAAATTAAAAACCAGCTTTCCTGGTCATTTTTATTCATAATCAGCAATATAAAAAAAGAAGATATTTTGAATATAACAAATTCATTCATCAAATTAAAACCTGGAATACAATAATACTAAGTACTTTCTTACATGATAGCCTAAATAAACCCTAAAATACTGCTGTCTTTAAAATTTCATTTTATTATTTTGTTTGGGCTTTGCTATTTGCAGTGTGGAATCTGACAGAATTTAGAACACAAAATTCCTTCCAAATGGGTTTCCTAGCTGATACTCCCTGCACCTCTCCTGTCACTCCCCAATACTTTATTATGAAAGGTCAAACAAAACTTCTCCCTCTGCTTTATGACATATAATTTTACCATCAGGATAACCTAAAATTAAGCTTGTAGCCTGCAGTCCTGTAGTCCTTAACCAAAATAAATGATCCTGCAGTGAGGCAGCATTTCCATCAGGGCTCTGCAGGATTGGGCCACCACAAGTGATGGATGCTGGCCACAGAACCAGCTCCACTGGGGGAGAAAAATCTGCTTTTCCTGCAGCTGCTAGCAGTGGCTGTCACTTCTGACACTTCCCCTGAAACCTGCCCAGAGCATGGCTCTGTGACACTTTTCTTTCTGTTCTACAAAGAAATTCAGCTTGTACAACACTGCCAGCAAATCATGAGGGGGAGAGAGAGAGAGCTGAAATTCGAGTAACATCTTTCACAACACAATTTCTGTTTTTCTGTAGATAGGCCAGAACTCCTGGTATTCAGCTGTCAGAGTTGAAGAAAGAAATTTTTTTTTTAATTTCTCATAGGTGAAGCCCCAACATTCCCTGAAGTCTTAGGGGCTTTTTGTTTGTTTTTCTTTTCAAAAGAAGGAAATTAAAGTGAAAAAGAATCTTTAGATTTCTATATGGCTCTAAAATACATTTATTATTGCTGGAGTTTTATCATTAACTTAATTTGCAACAATAAAAAAAATACCATAAGCAAGTTGAACAAATATTCACATATTTCCAGTGCTCTAATAAACTTCTATCATGCTGATATATCTTAAATAGAATTGATTTAAACAGAAATTTCAAACTAAAGTCATGTCAGACCAGAAGTTGTCTTATCTTTTACTTAACCTCCCTAGATCTTCCTCTATTGGCTGTTTTATTGAATTGAAACTTGCACACGAGCCTAAGATGATTTGTCTTAAAATAAAGAGTTACAGGTCAAATTAGAGATCTACAAGAAGTTTAAGATAAGAAGCAGCAGATATTGTGAGAATATTGTGAGGTGAAGAAGCAACATGAAATAACCAGTAAAGAATGGTAAAACATGAGCAAGAAAATATTAGGTGGAATATAAGGAGAGGTCTCTGGGTTTCCTACTTCTTCCTACAGAATACTGCAAAACTCCCTGGGTCCAGAAGGATCTCATCCATAATATTTTATTTTCCATCCATCTCTGATCAAGCATACTCAGTTTGCTCTTTGCAAACCAGAGGGAGACAATCAGAAATATCCTCATCTCACCAGTTTGCACAGAGTTGTGGATGTCAGAGTCAGTCTGAAATGGTGCTGAGCCTCCATGAACGTGGAGCTGCACACATCAGTGACCATGCTCATGGGGGGTGGGTGGATCAGAGTGGGACTCTCAGTTACTTCTTTGCAGACATCAATTCTGCATATTTTTGAAACAAATTTTCTTCAGCTTGAATAGAAATTTAAAGACATTACCATAACACATATTACTCACACAAAGTAAGAGCCTTAATAGTTCTCAGTGCAACACCCACACTGCTTCAGAATTCAGTAACAAATGGGTTTTATTCTAACTTTTTATTGGTCCATTAAGGACTGAGGCCTCTTTTATCTGAATTTTGTTCCTAAAGAGAATACATTACCTTTAGATTGGACAATGTGATGAAGAATCTATTTTTCAGGCTTTTTACTTGGATGGGAACCAATGTGTTCCTATGGAGGAGCACTGAATAATCATGTGCAAAATGGGACCACCCAACATCTGCCTATATTCACTTGGAAGTCAGTTTTATATTCCTCTGCTAAAGGACTTGCAGGAAATTTATATGAAATACATGGGTGGGGTGGGATAGAATCCTTCCTCTTTGCTTAATCACATTCAGGGAAAAGTGATGATCCATTTTGTCTGGTTCTCTCCATTACTCTTTCTAAAATTAACTCACATCTGACATTATAACATATGTTAAATATTATGTAAGTGGTCTGTTCTATATTTGGTTTATTCAGTCATAAATCCTGGCATGCACGCACACACATACAAAATAGTGCTGTGAAAAAAAAAAAAAAAAAGAAAAAAAA
>VXBI01008787.1:668288-690009 GCA_013397375.1 Toxostoma redivivum | reverse complement strand
TTTTTTTTTTCTGTTGGGCAGCAAATTATTTTGTACCAGTCAACACCTGATCTGAATATGTGAGTCAAATTACCAAAATGCCTACAGGTGTAGAGCAAACTGAGCAAATTAACACCTTTTAGTTTTCCAAGAATGTTAAAATTCCAGTAAACTCCCAAGAAATTAAGCTCTCAAAGGCAAATGAATCCCATAAATCTGAATTCCACTATTTTGTGTTGGCATTGCTAAAATAAGCTTCATCTCACATGGCTGTAGTTTGTACTGGTTGTGAACTGTTTTCCTCTGCTAGAATGTAAAATATGTAGGTTAAATGAAATTAGTGATAAGCAGTCACTTTACAGTGATATAGACTTTATTTTTATTTTTACATGCTTGTGCACTCACAATTAAAATGCAGAAAAATTGATTTATTTTGTCAGTAAGAAAAGAAGTATTGACAACTAATTTGATTCTGGTTCTCTTGCAACAAAATCTGGTGGTGCTGGATGGCAGTCAGGTGGAAAAGCAGCTTTTAGAGAGGTGATGAAAGCACAAACAAGCACTGAAAGCAAACTCAGGAAATCTCTACTGTGGATGGACCTAATAATACATTTCTAAAAGGAAATAACTAGAAAAGCAAAATAAATTTTATTGTCTCTTTCAAGTGTAATACCTCCAGATCCTTATTAAGCTTTAAAATTGGGGCATTCATGGCATTCAGCATTTTTGGTGTGTTACAAGGGTGGTGCAGTCTTGTACAGGAGCATGGGTTGTTCAGCTCTATTGCTACAAAAATGATATGGTAAAATGGAAAAGAGAGGAGAATAGAATGGGTCAAATGTCAATTACATGAAATAATAAATCAAAGACCTAAAGTCTGACATCTAGATTTCTGGTGGTCCATATGTTTTACATATCATGAAACCATGCCCATAAACAATTCTTGCTAAAGAATACAATTCACATTCTTCCTAAACCATCCTATCTCATTTGTTTACAGCTTTCTTCTCAACAGCTTCATTAAATTGAAGACAGCATGAGCAAGTTGAAACAATTCATAAAGAAAAAAAAAAGATCTCTATTAAATAATGTCAACATCAAAGGCAACAATAAGTAATCTCCTGCAAAGGGAAGGCTGTGAAAGCATCTTTTGAGCTGGTTAAAAACTGGCAATTATCAATTTCATTTTGACATGAATGAGAAGGAGGAATGTTCTGTACATGCTTTAATCTTCTAACATATATTTTATAGCAAAAAAAAAAAAATGAAAACACCTTAAGATATATTTGGTGAATATTTAACTAAGTCTGTGCTAGCACAAACAAGTTTGCACCACTGAAAGCATTATGCTTAATGTTTTTGCTTTATTTTTTATAGAATGCTACTGGTTTTGTTAGCAGACAATGGTCTAGCATTTATTTAGTATTTATTTCTTTATTCTTATGAAATATCTGATATAACTTACACTTCATCATTCACAGGACACTATTGAAGCAGCTGTATCCCACCCACAAACCAGCTGATCCAAATTTTTCTCATCTTTTAATCTTTGATAATAATAATAGAATGAGAAACAGAAGAAACAAATTACTTTGTTTTTTCACTCACTTCTAACCAATACTTTGTAATAATATTCCTTTTTCTTTTCATTTTTCTCTTATCTACAGAAGAACATTTCAAGACAAATATATTGACTGTAATTCTCTAGAGGACTTTCATATCTCAAGAATGTTATATTAAAATTATGTCAAATAAGTTAAATGTTTGTAAATTGAATACCGAATAAAATAATGGTAAATAACAAAACTATTTCCAATTGGAAGGTGTTAAAGATTTGTATATGCATTGTTCATCTTTTCCAAGCTGTTTAACACATGTTTTGTCTGATTTCTAATCATCTTAAGGGAGATGAATGGTAATGGTACCAGTGTGATTCTATTTCCTCTGCAGATTCCTCTTCATACAATACACAACACTTCCCTAGAAAATGTGTTTCATTGATGGGATGGGAGCAAAAAGTCAAAAATTACCCCAGACTAATTAGGCCTGTTAGAAATTTAGGAGGAGAATTTACTGTGGAAATGAAAAAACATGGTGGTCAGCTCTGTCAGATCTGGAAAGATTCCTTTAAAACAAGAATTTTGAATAGTTTTGTGTGCATAAAAGCTGCTCTCTTATCTTCAGGCTGTCTCAGGCAATTTAATAAAGGATGTTTTCTTTACAAGCCTCACTAAGGGAGGGTGCACCACAGTCATGGCCTATGCAGAAATATCCTGAACCAAAACTTTTTATTTGACTCTCAAAATGGACAGGATTACTTCAGCTAAATAACACAATGCCACAGCAGAGCTCCTTGAAGAGAACAGCCTTTTCCTCATCTATTTTTATATATAAATGTATAAATGCTATTGCTTCTCAAAAATCCCAGAATTTTGAATTTATTATGCTACGTTTACATAGGACAAAAATGGTTTAGATGATCTTTGATTAGTGATGTGAACTTTGCAAGGACCTCTATAACAAGTGAGAAGATCCTCTCCAATTATTTTTTTTTTTTTTTGTCTGAGTCTGGAAAACTATGCTTGTAGAAGAAAAAGCACAAAGCAGCCACTTTGCCAAGCTATATTCAGAAAGGCAGCTTATGTTCTCATAATTTGTGTGTATACATCCCACACATTATATTGGGAGGTCAATCTGAGTCAAAAGCTGCTCCATTATGTGAACTTTGTTTAATTTGCATTAAAAAAAGTGATTTTATTTGAGTCAAATTTGTGATCAGTGTGTGATCTAGGTCAAGCATCAGCAGCCACTCAACATTTTCTTATAAACACATTAAGTTTTCAACCATTTTGTCTTTAACTCCCTCTATATAATTACCTCCTCCTTATTTCTATGCACACTAATTGATTCTCTAAGGATCCACATTTCTATTTTATCACATAGGCAAGATAAAATGGAAAAATACAACAAATCCTTAGTTTTTCCTAGATCTCTCTGTGCTTCCTAGTATTCAGTGCTACTGTTTTCACAGCACAAAGAACATTTGTAGATATTATTATTTCTGCCATTTATGGATTTGTAAATGCAGCCCTTCTGTTCTCCAAGTTTAGCCACTTGTCTATCAGGAGTGAATTGTTTTAGGAAAAAAACACTAAAGAAAGTAAAAATGTACAGCAGTAGTCACAACATATGGATGAAATAACAAAAGCTGGCAGGCTCAAAGTAAATAGTAATTTTTATTTTTTTTTACCAAACTATTTTGTAGATTTCCTATTAAAAAATTGGATCCTGTATATGACAAATTTGTCAGTGTCCTGTTGCACTTGTTACCAACTCTACACCAAGGTCCCTTTCTACACCTCATCACTCTTCTTTATGCAATCATTCAAGGGAGTGTAGAGCTTTCTATTCCAGTTACACCCATGCAGATGCTCAGGGTAGGTGGCTGTAAAGTTGTGGGAAATATTTTTGTCACTGTATTACCTGACCTGTCCCAGACTACAAGGAGAAAATGGGTTCAAATCAGACAAAGATGAGAATATATCTTTAAACACACCCAGTTTGAATAAAAGCCGTTCAAAGATGGAGGAAAGCCTTTTGCAGTATTTTTATTTAGTGCAGTACAGTACAGCAGGAGCACTGCAGACTCTTCCATGCTGCCTGGCCAACATTTCTGTTTCTCACTTAGGAAAGTTCCATCTCTTGGGCTATTTAATCCTCAGCATCTTTGCCAAGATCGCCAGCAAAGCTATCAATTATCACATCACAAAAAGAGAGTGAACAACCATCCTGCAGAAGCTGGCACACGAGCACCAGCTCTTTTCACATACCTCTCCAGAGCTATCAGATGGTGGTAGCTTTGGGTTGCTACTGAATTCAATATTTCAAGTGCTCGATTTTTTGAGGAGGAAGAAAACTTGGTGACAATGATGTCACAAGGTCGTGCTGGGAGTCCATTGCATGGCAGCATCCAAAGCTCCCCCATTCAGCCCCATCAGTTTCTGCTCCTGGAGCAGATCCTGAGCCCTGCCATGGGTTTCTAGGTGGGAGCCCAGGGGGTCAGTGCCAGGCTGGTGCTTGTGCACCGGAACCCAGAGTGCTGGCGAACATTCTGAAACTCTGCTTAAGGGTCTCAAGTGTATTCCAGCACACTCAGGGTATTAGAGCTTTATATCATTTGAAAGAATCCTTTATTTTTAGTGCTAAATCAACAAAGCTGTTAGTGTCATTTTCAGTCAGACTGTCATCTACTGGGAATTCAAAATTACACTCAGCTGCAAACTATTGACACTCCTCTTAACAAAAAAATGTTTTTAATAAATCTTTACATTAGCCTATGAGATAAAAAAATCTTTACCATGAAATATACAAGTGTATAAGTGTTTTATGAAAGTTTTATTAACTTTACAAAAGAAGAATTGGCAGTGAACCATGAACATCCTGTACTCCTAACACGTGGTTATAAATTACATGTTCTTTCCAATAACATCTGAAAAAGAGACTGTAATTTAAATTTCAAAACCACTTGGCATACCTACTATATAGTGCTGACATGAAGTAAAGGGAGGATCTGGAGAGACTCAAACAAAGAGTGAAAATATAAAGACATCCTTAGCTAAAAAGCTGCTGATGAATACAATTCCTTTCCAGCTGGACAGGGATCAAGTACTTGCTTGTCATATCATTCAATGCACTGTTCAATCAGGGATTCTTCCTTTCAACAGAAAGAAAACTTAAGTGCTGCTAATCATCCCTTGTAGAACTTTATCTTGCAGATACCTTCTTTATGTCAGGATTTCTCAATGACCATTGCCAACAGTAGAAGGATCAAAGTTGTTATTAAACAAAAATGCCTTCACTGATGGGGAAAAGCTATCTTCTGTTCTCACACACAAGATTTTCAGCTACTAGCAGCTTAATGATATTTGGTGTGAAGTAAAAAAAAAAAAAAATCCGAATGAAGACTGAAGAAAATCTATAGAAAACATTTCACTTCCCATTTCTAGATGAGGATGACTGCTCAGTATAACCTATTTATTCTGATTTCCTGTAGGAAGATACATGCCACTTCATCCATTTAAAGATGTACTTTAAAATGATAACACATTCAAACCTGACTTTTTTGAATAGACCTACAGTTTGCTGTGCCACACAGCAAACCATACTCTCATATGGTATGGCATTTTTAAGTCCCAGAAATGCCTTTAATAACAGACAATGCATATGCTTACAAGAAATGCAAATTTTTTGCAAGCAGACTGGATAAGTAATTTCATGCAACTCATCCTGAGAGTGCTGTCTGGATAAAACTGGTTTTTCTGCCTCCCAGCAGTACGTGGAAAGCCAGGGGGAAGCTCAGTGCCAGTTGGTTTAGTGGCTTGAATGGAACACAAGCCCAGAGAGAAAGCCAAGCCTCAAATAATCATGCAACATCAAGATTCCTCAAGACCAGTCCTTAGCACAAAGCAAACACGAGAGCACTCTTGAGAAGAGCAAGAGGGAAATTAAAAAAAAAAAATTAAATAAGTCCAAAATGAAAAAAAAAACCACTCCTGGCCTGCAGCTCTTTTGATAAAAACAAGATTTTCCAACACATACTCACCAATCCTGCTGAAATATTGGTAATTTCCAGTTGCAGATCTACTTTTGTTAGAGAAGGGTAAAAAAGTCAAAACAGTGAGAAAAAGGACTTTATTTAGAAAACTTTAAACAGATTGGGGAGGCAACTCTAACTCCCCTACAGTGATGTAGAATGTTCCTAGGACCATGAAACATCCAGTCTGACATTTGATAAAGCACCAGAAGACAGGACATTAGATAGTTTGGGTCAGGTAGAAAATCAAATTACAGAAAGAAAATTAGCACTGCCTCTGGAGAGTGTGCTGGGAAAAGTGATCAACAAAAAAAAAAGTGATCAACCTTGCTAGGGTGCATCAGAAACACGATTCTGGAAGCTGAATAAAAATTCGAATTCACGACAAAGATTCACAACAATCCAGATAGCAGCTACAGAAAAAGCCTGGACAGCAACTGGAAATGCAAGGAAATTTTTTTCAAAGTCTATGGATATGAGAGACCTGATGTTTTGAGTCCTGCAAATAACTGATTTTATATGCATCACTTATTTTGAAGAAGAAGAAGAATAGCTCAGTTTTGAACCAGAGTTTCAGAAATGTGTGTTAATCAAAGAGTGGAGGAACACAGCATTTTGCTCATTAATGTTTTGCTCAGGGTTGAAGCAGTCAAAAGTTGTCAAAAGGGCAGATTTTCATTTGTGGAAATGTGCTTGGGAAAGTGGCTCCTCTCAGATCACTCACATTAAAACATGGCTTAGAGGACAAATATCAAGAAGATGTGATTCACAAAAAATGATCTAGTAACAGAAACAGTTTCTCTGATGCCTTGACTAAATTATAAGGCCATCAGAAATAAATTAGATGTTAATGCTATTTTGATATAGCACAGTGACATGAATTGGAACAATAACAGTGAGATAAAATATGCAGATATTACTCAACCAAAATACTTTGTAGTTCTGGAACATTTCAAAATCCCAGCTAAAAGAGGAGAAAAATGTTGGAATTTCCTCAGAATGTAATTCCTCTACCTGCTGGTTGCAGCAGTACTGCATTTTCCACCACAGAACCCAGTCATTTTTCTTGATAAGTATTGTTTTTTTCTAGACCACATATGCTTCTGTGTTGATCATTCTTATTGATCAAGCAGAATAATGTATGTTGGCAATGTTAGAAGGCCCATTCATATAGCACTTGAATAATGAAATAAGATTTTAAAAAAATATTTCCTAATTTATTTAATTTATATTAAAACGACACTCAATCTCTAAAAAAACTCGTGATATTTCTTGATTTCCTGAAGAGATCAGTCCAATATTTTTCTCATTTCCAATATATCTAATTAATTTGTTATTTTCTTACATAGTTATAATTTCTGAGGACATGGTTTGACAATGCTGATGGGAGCAATACCAACTGGAATTGTTCTTTTGCACCATTTTTATACAACCACCCCACTCCTGAGCTGTGGTGCTAAAAATCTTTGGGGAGCTGTTCTGAGGTAGATCAGGGAATTGATCTAGGTTAGAAAAAGGAAAAAAAATAAGATTGAGGTAATTGAGGAGAAAGAGGAGCTGCTTAAGCTGAAAGATTGAGTCATGCTTTGCTATGATGACCATTGTGCCTTTTTAAATTTGTCAATCTTTCCAATCTGCATTGAAATAATCAATGTGGACTCATTGGTGAGTGTGTCAAGCTTCCACATGGAGCCTCTGCTGGCTGCAAGGGAACAATCTGTCATTTCTTTAAGATCATCTTTATTACTGTAATATTTAATATTTTATTTACTCCATGTTCATTTATGAGAGAAACAGAGAAATGCTAACTACATCAATAAAATGGAGCAAAGAATAGCAATAATCCAATACTCAAAATCTTTGCAACAAAAGGATTTGGGTGTTAGGAAATTATCTGCCCTTGACTGAAGACCTTGGAACCTTCGAGCAAATAAATTAATTTTTTCCAGTTCTGAATAAGTGATGCTTGCTACAAAGTAGAACTTGCCCTTCTATGAAATGTGTTAAAGAAAAATCTCATGCATATAGTGAGAATGTTGGATTTCAAGGGCATGATGTTAATCACAGCAGATCACAGTGCTATGGCAGAGACAAAAATAAAAGCAGCAAAGACAAGGAGAAACATGTACCACGATTTAAAATAGAACTCCCACGCTTCCAGCAGGATGAGACTGATGTATTAGACACAAAGAACTTCTGGTGAGTGACCTCTAACACTTATTATATAAAACACTCTACAAATCTGTTGGTAAATGAAGTTATTTAATATGAAAATCACTCCCTTTTTTAAAATGACTATCTTTAACAATAGCTCAGAAATATTCATGATAATGTGAACAAGTTACAAGCAGGAAAGGCAAAGTAGAGAAACATTACCCACGACTTAGCAGCCTGACTAATCATTCTAGAAGTGGCAAAGTGCAATGAAAAATAAAGGATAATATCTGGATTAAATTTTAATTTATGTTTATTTTGGAAGATATAGACTGTAACTACTTCTACGAGTGATAAATAAACTAATTCTGTGCTTGGTCACATGAAGCTTACCTTGCAAACAAAATGAAAATATCATAAAACTTGTTCTCATTAAAAAAAAAAATTATGTGGAAAGTGATATGCAAATACTAGAAAGTCTCTATGACCTTTGGTTGATAATTCTTTATCTTCACACCTGAAAATAGCACAGCTCCTCTTTGCTATTATACCAGGAGGAAAAAAAAAAAAAAAAAGTAAATGACAATGGTTTAGCAATTCTACTTATGAAAAAGGGTTATTGCAAGGTTTAGAACTGAGACAAGCTAGATACTTCCTTCCTCTGAAAATAATGCAGTCAGCATATCAGATTTATGACTCCTTCCTTCTCTAGGCATGGGTATTTCACACATGAACAGAAAGAATGAGAATTATGTGAGACACCAAGAATCCCTTTCAAGTCTTGACCAGATTATTTAAGATGCCTGCAAATCTGAAGAATATCCATGGATACAGAAAACAAAGAGGATTTACAGTTCCACAATTTAATTTCCTAAAAACATAAATAATAGCTAAATAATAATTTTAAGCAATAGCTGAGTAAGACTCTTGGTTGAAGATTCCTCCTCACCCAAACTCACAGCAAATTTGCTGCCATATCTTGGTGGAAATCTTCTGAGATTCCTTCTGATCTCCTGTTTTTACTTTAAATCATTCCTTTGTATCTCCCTTCAGAGGAAATGCATCATGGATTTGACTATAAAAATGACAGCATCCATACACTAACAAATTAAATTTGTTATAAAATTTAAATAAAAGAACCATAAAATAATTGGATTCTATAGTGTAAATATCTTGGAATTGAAAATTTTACAACTGTGGTCATTTGCCAAATTGTAACAAGGTACTGACTTATGGAAAATCAGTTTCCAAATCTTTCAAGGGAAAATGAAAAATAACTTGGCAGTTTAAAACTTGGCAACATCAGTGCTCCAAAAGGAAAGTGGGTAATGAGGAGGAAAAAAAAAAAAACAGCTATAGCTGTTCTAGGTGGCCTGACAAAGCTGCTGCCTAAAAATGCAATCAAATATTCTGGAAAGTGTTCACAATTGTTCTGCAAGAAAGTTAATGATGCTTTCCTAAACTCCTGCCTTCTCTCTCAGTGTAGGATGACAGAAGAGCTCATAACAATTCCTTGTAGCAAACTGGTCAGACATCAGGAATCACTGAATATTTTATTGCCCTCTGTGATATTACAAGAGCCCATCCTCTTTCCATCTGCTTCTTGTCACTAAATACAAAAATTTTAATAAAAAATATTACCTATCTTCCTAAATGGATTCATATTTGAACATCTATGAGCAGAATAAAAAAAATATTAAGAGAAGGGTTTCTTCTCATAGGTATTCAAAGGACTATCAGCAAAGATTTAAAAAAATCTTTCATATTCAATAAAGTGCTGGGTGACCTATTTGAGGACACTACAATAGTAACAAAATCACCAGGGAAGAAAATTAACCACAGAACTGAATATTTGTCACTGCTGACCATTTCAGCATGAAATAATCAAAATTATTTTCAGGACTTCAGTTCTGCTTCCAAGGTACTTTTTATTTAGGATGAATGAGATGAATTTAGAATAGAGAACAATAACAGAGAAATTGAAACCTCCTCTGAACATTCAGCTGGTTCTGGCTTTGTTTTGTCTGCTTTACAATCACCCCAAACAGCTCTTTTACCATTTTTGCTTTGCATGGCTCTCCACAAAGGTTAGTGCTCCTCATGGACTTCAGCCTCCATTGCAGCTCTCAGGTTATTTCTTCCTTATTCTTTCCATGTTTATATATTTTCTGGATATACACTACTTTCCAGAACATCAGTATTTGATATTTTTTTCTTTTTATAGCCTTCTACCTCACTCTTATTTTCTCTGTTTACTTAATTCTCCTCACCTATTCTTTCATTATTATCTCTTCATATATGAGTGAGGACATTCATTCCAGAGCTTTAGAAATTTGTTTTTATTTACACATGGGAATGCACAGGTCCTACACACCTGTCATGTCAGAGGAGCAGCATTTTTCAGCACTAAAGGAAAGCACTCACATAATTCCACCCTTTTCCTTGCAGAAGAAGACAAAAGCAATGAGGAAATGAGGGGGGAAAAAAGAAAATCCTACCCTAGACAAAACGTAACTGTGACTGATATAGCTGACTTCAAAAGTGCAGTGAGAATATTTTAAAGCATTGCAAAATATTCTGGAAGTGTATAGGTAGTTGAGAATGTTAGTGAGAACATTTTAATCTTGGAATAAAATTCTGTTCTCCCACATTCTGACTGGAGTAATTTTATCTCAGATGTGTTTTGCATAAGATGTGGAGTATGTTTTAATCAGCGAAGTTTTTTTTTTTTTTGTGGGTTTTTTTTTAACATCATAGAAAACAAAATAGAAAAATTAAACATTCACTACAGTAAAACAACTGGAAATATCTGTGACTAACAGTATCAGTTCCCCTTCTCCTTAAATTTAGTTACCTTAACAACTTTATGCCATTTAATCAAGAACATCACACAACTACTTAATTTCACTCTAGATCACATTAATGCAGCTGATTTTGCTGTTGCCTTAATTTATGAGTCATTTTAACCACATCAGCAGGCCCATGCTGTGAATCACGATTTGTAACCTTTATTCTGGTTCCAGTCACAAACAGCACAAAAACAGCCAGTAGCTTTCATGTGAGTGACTTACCACCAGAGTGCAACTTCTATTTTTGGAGAAAAAATGTCCAGTTAGAAAAAAAACATTTCTCCCAAGGAGAAATATTTGCTATTAAAAGGCCTGGAATGGAAACAAAAATGTTTCATCCTGCTTCCCATTATTATCTGGATACAAACTAAGTTCAGAGCCTAGATAACACTGCCCATGATTTAAGTTAGGGAAAATTAATGTTCTTCATCTTGTTTATGTCTCCTGCTGCCACAACACTGCTCTGCTCTTGACAGTGTCACAGAGGCAAATATGCAGGGCAAGATGTGTCCAAAATCCAGATATTACCACTGGAAGAGCAGGACCCAGAGAGGAAGAAGATTCAAAAATAATAAATCAAAGCCAAAGGGAATTTTATGTAAGGTGTGGTCAATAATTAGCATTTGCAGCTGCATAAGGTACTAGTAAACATTAATAAAATGGCACAATCTGGTTAGATATTAACTTTTCCTTGCAAATATGTGTTCTTTTTTCATAACGTGGTTGCATTGTTTTGGGTGGTTTTGATTAAGCATTTTTTAATATGTATAAAATGATTCTATTTTTTTTTTATTTCAATATGCAAATGCAATATAGATTTGCACATGGTCAAATTTTGAAGATGCATCATTTTTCAATAAAATCACAAGTTTGAATACAACTGATCAAGTATGAATATTTACTGAAGATGAACTTTGAACAGAATGATTCAGTGAGGTAAAAGTGAAAAGGCAAATCAATAACTTTAAAAATATAAGAGACATTTTAAAATAAAAATACACCAAGTTTAGCTATGCAAACATACCAGCATGAAAAATGTTTCATGCATTCAGCAGTGTGAAATTAACACTTTGTTTGTGAGAAATTATAATTTAAAGCCCCTTCCTGAAAACCACAAGGAATACTTCAATAGAGGGGCCACTGTTACCATCCATCAAATGCTGCTGCTTCTCCTTTTTGTGCAAAAGAAAATGTTTTAATTTCCTTTTACCTACTTGCTAATGGATAATCCTAACAAGGCAGAGTTAAGTGGTTAGGAAGGAGAAATCAAGGTATACAAATATCATATTTTCCCCATGTTTTTATGATGACTGCAACAGATCCTTGAGGGGAATAGAAAAGGAGAGGGAAATATGTGAAATAAATATTGCAATGAATGGCAGAACTCTGCTAATTTATGTAGCAAGAGAGCTTCTGAGTATTTGGGAGGGGAAACCTACAGTATATCCTGATAAAAACTCATTACTTCAGCAAGTTAAACAGAAATTCTCAAATTCTTCTGGAAGTTTGCTCTAGTGGCCTCTAGGAGAAATGCTCTCCTCAGCTCCAATACAGGACTCCACCAGCTCCATAAACAGCAAAGGCTTTTTTTCTGAACACTGTGATTATGATACCTTCCAAGAGAAAATTCAAAATTCAAAATTCAAAATTAAAATAATAGATGGGATGAAACTAATTTTCTTTTCTTTACCATAACCTGAAACCAGATCTCCAGCACTGAAAACTCACCTGCTATTTCCCTCCAAAATTCCAAACTTGCAAGCAACTCAAGAAATGCAGAGAGGTAAAAGAAGACATAAAAAAATGTTGAAAGCAAAACACGTGTTTTTGCTCCTGCTGCAAGCTTTAATTCCTCCAGCCAGCATTTCCAAAGCTGCTGGCCATGGAAGTTGACAAATGCTGTGCTCTGCAGATGTGGCTGCAGTAACACAGCTGGATGGAATGCTCCGTGCATCTGGTGCACAGATGTTTGATTGTCCTTGGTGGTTAGCCAGATTTTGAAGGATCCATTTAGTTCTTGGAGCAAAACTGAGAGAACAGGAGAACAGTCCAGTGGTGGCAATAATACTGCACGTTTCTCCAAACTGCCTGAACCACTCTCACGTTCCCTGTTAGGCTGAGTCATGGTAGTTTTCTGTTCTCTTTTCTGAATGCAGGATCTAGAAGGGGAAAATTAGTTGGGATTGAGCAGGCAAAAAAAAAAAAAAATTAAAAAATCAAACCTCCACTTGAAGTTCTTTGCTATCCCAGAACTCTTATTTTCAGCCTCTTTTGGGGAAGAACTCCATCAAAACTTCTTTGAGAAAATAGGGAGGGGGGAATTAATGAGCTTTGGAATCAGCCTGAAAAAGTGGGAAATGACAATTCAACCTGAGCAGTTTCAGCACTGCTATCCCTGCTCAGCTCTGTCAGAAAGAATTTATCCTTCTTTAAACTGCATGCTCATTTTACCCTGCATAAATTACCTACATTTTACCAATGTTTTTATCAAAATGTTTCAAACTTCGGTTTAATGTTGGTTTTGGCTGCAGATTATCCTTGAGCTTTGCAGTGAGCTGTAAGCAGCACTCCAGAAATCTGTGTGGCAATATTAGAATATAAAAATATAAAATTAGAATATAAAACTGTGTGTTTGCTCCTGCTAATAAAATATCTGATTCTCTTTCTTTCACCAGCACTGAGGATCATGTCAAAATGTAACAAATAAAGAATAAAAGCACAGACTTTAAAAAGACACACCTGAATTTCTGGGAATACTTTTTGTGTTTTGGATCATCCATTTTTCAGCAAGACACCTTTATCCATGTGATGATGATGCCACTGCAATAGCAACTACAACTCAATTATTAAATAATGAATGGTATAATTGTGTGAATATAGATTTTTAAAAAATTCATGATGTGATGTGAAATGAGGTGCAAAATCACAACAAGAAACCAAAAAATTACTTACTTGGACCTTTCATTATTGGCTGAACTGGGATATTTCTCTTTTAGCAAATTTTGTTTCAATAAAATATAATTTTGGATGAAAAATTATGAGAGGAAACATTTTTCACTAGCTTTTATTAATATAACTGATCCCATAAGCAACACTAGGTCATTAAAAATGTAACAATTACCTTGCTGTTACCAAATTCCTTCTAGCTCCTGCCAGCTCCCTGTCTCACACCTCATGGTGTCAACCTACAAAGGCAGCAAAAAAAAAAAATCCTATTGAATAAAAAGTGTCAGGGGGAATTCCATGCCCTCATTGCCCATCTTGGAAGCTGTTCCCATTGCTGGCCAGTGAGCTACATTAGCTGAAAAAAACTGAATTTGAATTTGAAATGGAATTTGAATTTTCCTCCTTGCTGACCTGTCTGCTGAGACAGAAACCTGAGAGCTGAGTGGGAAAGGGTTTGCTGAGCAATGAACCTGGAGTTAAAAATTGGGACTTGGCACTCAGGCAGGTGAGATGCATCATTTTCAAAATTCATTCAGCCCTCAGACTTTAAGAGCAGCTGAGGAACATTGCAGTGGTGGCTTCCATCCATAAATAAAGTTACACATTTAACAGCTGGGGAAGCAAAGTGATGCTAAACATCCAAGGGCAGGGGGAATTTTTACAGAGGGGAATCTTACCTTTCCTGGGAACAGACTCTGGTCAGAAGCTTAGAATTTATTAGAATATAATCTAAACCCTGAAGTTTTATATTCTGACAAGAACTCTTTTCTCCTTTCACAATAAAATCAATTAAAAAAAATTCAATTTTTCCTTGTCTGAAGTTTCATGCTCAGATTGCATCATCTAATTCAAACAAGTATCTACAGCCCAAACCAAGAAATACAACAGCTAAATCTGAGTGATGACAAGAAAGCAGCAGTAGCAACTTAAACACTGCCCAAATATAACTCAACCAATTTGCAATGCTGGAAACTAAAATGTTTTATATATTTCCCATTTATTTATTTCTGAGAGTGAGATCTGGTCCCATTGAAGCCAATTTGAAATGCAGCATTGTTTTGCCTTGAAAAAAAAATTCCATGCATTAGCAATGTAATTCAGTCTGCTCGTGGCATAAAATTCTAGAAAATTTGGATTTGTTTAGGATAAGCAAATAAATTACCTTCCAAAAATTTAAATAAAGAAAGGTCCCATGGGTGAGTGAAAAACAGGAGAGTCTTTCCTTTTTTGCTCCACTCATTTTCTCACTTTTTTGGATTATTATTTAAAGGAACAAACTAAAAATAGACATAGATGCACAGAAAATATAAAGTTCTGTAGAAACAGGGGGTCAATAAGGTTGTCTACAGGACAGATTGAAACAGTTTCCATACTAGATAAGGGTATAAATAATTTCTCAGTTTGAAAAAGACATAAGAAAGATTTATAGACACAGGAATTAAGAGGAGAAAGTGAAGAGGAAACAATCGAATTCTCTTTCAAAAAATACAGGAAAAAGGGAACAGCCCAGAAAACAACCATGTGGGCGATTTAAAATTATTTTAAAATAAGTCAGGGTGCATTTCCATCGAGCACATTATCAAAACTTACTGTCATGGGATGTTTGGAGGTCACACAGATAAACACATGCAAAAAAAAAGATTGAACAAGTTCATGGAGGATAATTTTATTGATAAATCAGGCAGGAACTGTGGGGCAGGACATCTGCTTGCTGCAGCAACAAAAGGATGACTCCACTGTGATCCTTAAATATTTTGTAGGTGCCTGCTACTTAAGAATGGTTGCACAGCCATGAACCTGATCTCTTAAACCAGCAAATTGTGAGCATATTTTTAATTATTGCTGTTTCCTCAAACAGGGGACAAAGACAGCTCCCTTTTTAGCCACAGCAAATTAACCCAAGGATGACAATCCTGAATGAAAGGAGATGCCACTTGCAGTATTTATTCCATTTATATGCATACATCTATAGAACACAACATATATAAAACTTGAAGTAAGTTTTTCTCCCTCCAAAATCTGTTCAATTACACTAAAATGAGAAACAGCACGCTCCTCTTTTGAGCCTTTGGAGTCTCCAAATCATTTGAGAGCTGTTCTTTTAAAGATATGGGAAACCTACCAAAATACCAGATGTTTAATCAATACTCTTAACATTTTGGAAGTCTAGAGTGTGGAAAGGAAATGTCAATTGAATCGCTCTGGAAAATCGGATCTTTTGATTTTCACAGTCTGCAATGCACAATATTGACAGTGAGAAAAAGTTGGCTTCCTTTTCAAAAATACAAATCTGTGAGCAAAACTTTCACCATCTACATTCCATAAATATATTTGCTTAAAAAAAGCCCAACACCATAAACAAACAAGATCTTGTGGAGTTTCTTTGGAGATTTTGCCTGCATCTTATATAATTTCAAATACTCAATATCTATTTCTTAGGTGGACACTTGCCTAGATAGGAATTTATTTTCAACTTCTGAAGGTTAACAATCTTAACTTTTCAGACTTTTATATCTTTATAGAACTCTAAAATATCTGTAGAGAAATATACAAAATCTAATTCAAGGCAGCTAATTTTATATAAATGTGTATATCTGTATATAGATGAAAATATTTTTTAAATTAAGTTTGAGAAATCTCATTCTGTGTTAATGCACAAACCAGATATTTGAGTTAATACTAAACAGCAGTCTTTTTTAATCATTAGCATTGCAATTTTTTATGTTGAAGACAAGAGGATTCTATTACATAGATTTTAGTTTAAATTAGAAATGCTTTAAAAAAAACATATATATATATTTTTTTAGAATGGACTTTAACACCAGGGCATCCTCTTAGCTTGCTAATAGATGCCAAATGGCAGTTTCTGACTTCAAATAGCTCAGAATATATCTTTTGTTATTTCAGAATTAATTACATCTCTACCTCAGCAGATGGAATCTCAAAGTCCCAATCATGGGATATTTCCCAAGCTATGAAAATATAGATTACATGAGATGATTACTTGAATTTATTTCCCATTTCCATGAAATAATAGCCAAAAGAAAGTCCATTCCATAGTGCTCTGGTTAGAAAGATCATAGTGAAGGCAGAGGAAGTGCTACAGTTCCTGCTCCCCAAAATATCTGAAAATATCTGAGCATTTCACACTAACTGTTCATGGAAGCAACAGGTAGAACACTCATCCACCTTATATCCCACACTGTCATCCCAACTGGCAGATCATAAATTTCATTCTTGTTTACATTTGCGCCTGAATGAATATTTAATTATTTCATGGTGACAGAACATGTAAACTGCTTCTCAGAGCTCTCACATGGCAGACAAAACTGAGGGAGCCAAACTCCATCAGGAAGCAGTGCATGCATCACTGCACCACACACTCCTTGTGTACAACCAAATGCTTCCCAAAATTAAAAATTAACTATTCACATGTATTAATGATGGACTAAAGGAAAAGAAGAAAAAAGGAAATAATGCCATTGCTAGAGTATTTTCTGTCTAAAATCTTATACCATCCCTAAAATGAGAAACTTTAGGAAAGCAGTTCTAGAAGAAACATCAAGAATAAACTAAGTCACAGGCATCTCAGGTTAAATCTGCACATCTTACAGAAATCAGGAGAAATCACACCCTGGAAGTTCAGATTTTCTAAAACTAAACTGGCAACCCCACTCAAAAACATTTACTTCTTTATCTATAATTATCATCAGAAATATGAGATTTCAGATTCATGACAGATGCTCTTTGTCTGTAGGAGTGATTTAAATAATTAATGGTAAAGTTTTCACAACCTTAGATTTTGCTCAGGCCCAGACCTGGAAATAACCTTTCTTTGGAACAGAAAGATGGGAAATAATCTACCTTAACTATAACTTGATTCTCTGCAATAACTACAGTCCTCCTAGGCTTATTCAAAGGTGAAGAACACACTCATAATGACCAATTAGAAGAAGAAAATAAATAAGATAAAATACTCAAAAATATTTATGCTTAATGTCATGTTTATGTTAGATGTACTGACAGTAATCAACTAAAATCCATGAATATCAAGTATAAGCTTATGAGCCTTAAGCTTGATTTTACAAGTGCAGGTCTATAAATGCTGGTACTTTTTTAAAACTCTTGTCTCTTATTTAATGTTACCAGTTCTTTAAAAGGAAAAACCTAAACAACATCACTCCAACACTTGCCACCTCCAAAGAACAGGAAATCTTGTTGCTTTAACAACAGTGAGGGGATATTTAGACCCACAGGAAACTACACAGGGCTTTGTTTAAAACAACCCTATTCCCAGCCATTATCCTGTCCCACAGCTGCAATTCCAGGCATGAAGAACTCAAGATTAGAGTGAAATGCAAGAACAGGATCTTGAAGTTTACTATGGATTTTAGCTTCAGTCTCCTTCTGCCTTAAAACAGGTGCAAACCCACAGGTCTCTTTCAGGACCTTCTGGATTTTAACAGGAATCTCAGCTCTGCTCTCCGTGTCTAAGAGCCTAACCCCAACTGAAAGATGCTCCCAAAAACAAAACAGGCACCCACAAATGCCTGCAGAATAAACTCAGCTACACAAGGGGTCACTTCACAGCTTCAACTGGGAGACACTTGGCGTCCAGAGAGCCAAATCTCATCATTAATCTCATCATTATCCCAAGACAATTAACTCCTGTTAGCCCCTCCAAGCTCGTGTGAGTGTTTTTGCCTGAAATCAAAGCAGGCTGTGCTTTGTGCCTGAGTTTGGCTCCCCTTAGCACAGGCTGCAGCACAGCCCCGAGGGGAAAGGCTCTGCTCACATCTACTGGCAGCTCTCAGTTCCCTTAGCAGAGCTGCAAACTACACTAATTACTGTGGTTCTACAGCCTTTCCTTCCTTAAAGCCAGCCTTCCCTAAAGACTGTGAGCACCATGATGCCTGCAACTTAAAAAATGGGGTTTCATAGCAATTGATGACTGTTCACACTTTATGGTTCTGGATGTTGCTGAAGTCATCAACAGGGGACATGAACTTGCTGAGCTCCAATACCATGGTTGACTGAAAAAATCTACAGGTTCCAGCCTTGGAAAACTGAAGGAGAAAAGTTATATCAGTTTATGCAACTACCTCAGTTTGAGATTAAAAATCAGAAATTACCCCCTCTACATTCCTGACCCTCCTTCATGCTAATGCTCATCTCCTCACCCCCAAAACTATAAAGCTATACTCATCACTGCATAGTAATTAAGAATCAGACATGCATATCTGTTGATGTCAAGGCAATTTAAATCACAGAACCCTTCAAAATACTGTAATACTACAGAGGGGTGATCATTCTGCACAGAACAACAGTCTAGGCTAACCAAAACATTAAAATAAGGTCATAAAATAATAAAATAATAATCCTAATCTTGATATCTGCACAGTCATCTTCAAGCACTGCTGAAGTGAGGAATGAGCCCATGTTCTACATTTCCAAAGCTGCTTAGCAATTATCCTTACTCACATATTTAGTGGATGTATCCTTCCTTTTAATTAGACATTCAAACCCACTCCAATCACCTTCAGTGTAACTTGCCAGATTCTCTAGAATACAACCCAAAATCCCATCTTCAGCTACAAAGACATGACAGAGGGGTACCTTCAGCACTTATATTTAATCCTAGAAGATCAGAAGCACAGTTTGAAAGAAAGGCACTGAAGGGAGAGCTTTTAATGCCATTGCTTTGCTTTGTTTTTGCCTTTGAGACTGATGTGCTTCTGCAATAAATAACTTTATAGCAACTATTAGCTGCTTGGCTTTTTAAAGAAGAATACAACCTGACAGTGTGGGTGCCTAGAGGTTCAAAACCTGACATTTGGTGCCTGGTGTGAGGACCACAAGGGGAGGCAAACCCCAGCTCCATCCTCCAAGGGGACACTGCAGGTGGCAGCTGGAGCTTCATGAGCCAGGCTGAGCCTGGACCAGGGCTGCATCCCTGCTTCTGCCTGGGGGAGGCCAGGATAACAGCATCCCTGTCCCACAGGAGCTGGGGATTTGGCACCTGGGCGTGGAGGAGAGGAGATGTGTGTGCTTGGCTCAGGTTCCAGCTGAGCAGTGGCCCCTGATGGCTCAGAGGTAATTAAGAGCCTCTCTCAAACGTGACTCCTGGCTGCAACTCAGCAGCTGCTCAAGGAGTAGAACAGAGCTGAATGAAGTGGACAAACTTCCCCCTCACCATGGGAGCCATGCAGGTAAAAGCTGTAACCAGAGCTAAGCTAATCTGAGTGCTTGATAAATTAGAGTACAAACTCTGGCTTTCTGCTGGGTTTAGCAGAGGACATAAAGTTTAAATCTCAGATCAGTACCCTAACCAAAACACCTGTTTCCTGTGGCAACAATATTGTGTTTTATGGTACCCTGACAACCAAACCTCAAGAGAACTCAACATGCCAACTTCATTAAAAACTTGATGAATCGAAGGCATTTAGCACCTTACAGGACCTATGATTGGTAAGAAAGATTCAGACTGTCTTGTTATCATGACAGACAAGAAACTACAAAAATCACAAGGAGAAAACAGACCATCAGTCATCCAATAATTATATAGCAACTGCAAGGCCATTTAGTTACTGTGGGATGAGCAATAGAATGCTTAATAATTTAACCAATTACCATTCATTATAATAGCCAGGTTGGCATTTGATGATCCACAGGGGTCTTACCTGCCTCTTCCCATTCCCAGCATTCAGTGTTGCCATAGAAATGTTGGTCACACCTCTCCAGTTCAACTCCTGTCACTCTTCAGCATAAATTCCTGTTTCTAGAGCTAGCAAGAATAGGTTTCAAAAGAAGTACAAATTATATAAGGCACTGCTGAAGGCCATTTTTGTGGCACCTTTAGATTCTGACAGATGTGCTATTGCCTCATCCATGGGTCCAAAATTCGTTTTCAATGTGCTGTACTTATTTGACATATTTAAGACATAAATGTGAAGGCACAGTTCTGCTGGCCACAAGACTAAGATCTGCAGCATTTACATGGTGGTGCATGAAAATGACTGAACAAAGCCTTCATCTTGTTTTTTATTGGCTAACCTATGCATAATAACAGTTTACTTTTTTTTTTTTAATAGTAGTAGTGATTACAGTCACATCTGGTGGATAAATATCCTATTGCTGTTCTCCTGTAGAAAACAGCAGTTAAATAACATTCAGAAATCTTCGAGTATATCTATTAAACCTAAAACAACATGGCAGTGTCTTGCTTTGGATTTATGGGGTTTCAGCTTTTTGCTCTTTTTTTTTTATTTGTGTTGGGTTTTTTGTTATTTGTTTGTTGACTTGTTTTTTCCTTATTATTTTTAGGTTAAGGCACAAAAGAAAGGACACATGAAGAATTTATACCCAGATTCACTGAGTCTTTCCATTGTCTTAGATAGACTTAGTGTGGCATTTTCACTCAAGAAGAGACAAAAATAATTTCATTGTTCTAACTTCTTATTCAAAAAGGGAAGGGCTGCCTGTCATTCCTTAAAAGCATTATTTACATTTTGAAATACAGTTTCCAGTCTTGTCCCTTCTGCTGTAATCATTTGAGATTAAAGAGCCTGAAATTCTGGGCAACATTGCTTTGGGACAATTTGTGTCTGGACCTTGGCTTAGTTATCCTGGCTCAGCTGTAATTCAAAGTCTGTTACAAACCTAAACCCAGGGCAAATGTGGGGAAAAAAATGTACAGAGGTTGAGCTGACTTGTTCCTAACTTTATCAAAGAACTCAGTGCAGGGCTTTGATTCAAGCCATGTGAAAGGTGTGAAAATAAAGAAATCATTCTTCCATTTCACTTTAACATTTTAGGTAAAGTTTAAAGAAAATGGGAGTGTGAACCCACAGAGAATGAAACTAAAATAAGCAACCAGAAAATAAAATCACCAACATGACATATTAAAGAGTATATTTTACTAACTTTTAGTTATTCTAAAAAATAACTTTTAAGGTTATTCCCTAGACTATGGAGTTGCAGGAGTCAGAAGGGACAACAAAATTCTGTTGAAGCAATGGTGAAACAAGGAACTGCTAAATTCAGTTCATGCAATCCCTCTGGCTTACATGCATTGCACAATATCCTACCCACAAAATTTAGAGCACTAAATTTAAAATTTAGTGTGGAAACTCAGGGCTGATAGTACATAAAGAGCTAAAGCTGGGGGGGGGGGGGGAGGAGGGGGTTTACAATGGGGGTA
>VXBI01008787.1:608870-668272 GCA_013397375.1 Toxostoma redivivum | reverse complement strand
GAGGCGGGAAAGGCAGTTTAAAATGGGATTAAAGAAAAGAGATGGGAAATAAAATCTTTGAAATATAGACAAGTGCAGGATCTCTCTCCCACAAAGTTATTTTGGCTTAGGAGATGCTAGCAGGTGGCAGATCTGTGACTGTGTGGTTGTCAGTCAGAGCAGAACTTTTTCTAGAGTTCCTTAAATGAGGCATCTCTCGGAGGAACCATACAAGTAATTATGGTAGGTACTTAAGCAAATGGACTGTTAATAACTAGATAGAGGTGATAAGCCTCCCAGGCCAGCTGGAGACCTGTTAGTGAAAAAGAGAAAGGAAATGAAGAGTAGAATCTGTTTTATTAGAGAAAAGGATTCTGTAAAATATTGTCTGATCTCATTTGTACAAAAATAAAATTAAAACCACCAAAAAATCCCAACAACTTGTCATCAACAAATTATATCATTGGTGCTGAAATATGCTGCCTATCTTCAAAATCTACTGCTTCTTAATTGCTGGCTGAAATAATTTATGACTGATTTGTTTTGTTGTCCTAGAAGAACTGATTTTTTTTTAAAGTTGATGAATGGCACAACTTACAAAATTTCTTCTGTTCCCTATAGTATATTCCTAGTCTCTGAGGAATCATAATTGCTATGAAAGGATATTAACTCAATATACCTTGTGATGATTTCTATAATGAGCCAGAAGTTTTTAGAGGAGAGTTTGAAATATTAAATGGGGAAATACTGTGAATCTTTTCCAGTGTACTCCTTAACAGCAGTGAGGAGAAGAAATGGAAAGTACAATGAGATCCAGGTTCACATGTAAAAAGAGCAGATATTAGAAATATATTACTGCACTGCCTGGGCAATTCTAATGAACTACAGCAGGGACACAAGAATCTCCAGAACTGGAGTACTGGACAGGAATCAAATTAATTATATCAATATAATTTTTTACTAGTATATATTACTCTAGAAAATCTGACTAAGATTTTTGTGTCTCAGTTTCCACTAAGTCAAACTGAGAGGATCTGATGACCAAAAAATAACCTCTGCAACTTCAAACTGCTTCAAAATTATAACCAAGCCTTGTTGTGAGGTCAGGGGGTGGCAAGATCTGTTCTCATCCTTTCTTCCCTTCTCTTTTTTTTTCCCTTATATATTTTATTAAGTGCTACTTAAGTGCCATATTACTGTAGATAATAATCAATATGGCTACATACCTGCTTTCCATTGCAACCAAATTTTTCTGAAATAAACCTTACATATATATATATTTACAAACACCATCATTCAGTGTTTTTTCCCTCTGCTCTGCCCCAAGGGTCCATGACAAGAACCTGGCTTGCTGTGACCTCTGTAGGGGCAGGTGGGAACAGACTCATCTCAACTAATTATTCATGAGTGGCAGAATAGCCAACCTTTCCAGGTGTATAAAAACCCCAAACTTGTGCATTACTCTGTAATTTTTTTTTTGCTTTCCTTTGGAAAGCATTAAGAAAAAAAGCATCTCATTTTTTAAAGTGATTTAGTCAAAACCAGACAGCGATTGTCTCATGCATCACACTTTTTTTACTTTGATATTTTCAACAATATAAACCTCTGAGTTTCCAGGGAAATATTTCATGAAGAAACTTTTATTCTTTATTTTCATTTGCATGTTGAATTATGAGTGCATCATTTTACTTTTCCCTCTGAGATTAGTACAAAACCAGCATCTTCACTGGGCTGATGAGCAGCACAATGATATATATTTATTTTTGTCTCTCCTTCCCTCAGGATCTTGATCTAAATGAAATTGCAGTTAGAAAATATTTGAAACTGACAGAATATTAGCTGTGAAAAAAACTCTCATTGTTTTTGCACATCCCAATGTAGAAATAAGTAAACAGTTATATATAAATATATATACAGAATGGTCATTGAGGTTTAAGGAATTTACCTGAGCCAAACCTGATTTGTTACACGTTATTCATTCTGTAATTATCATTAAGAAAACTTTTACATAAGGAGGCACTGGCAAGAAAAAGGATCAAATTGAAGACATATAAATAAAAATGTTCCAATTCCAATGAAATTCTCATTTAAGCACCCATCTTAAAAATAATGCACCTTAATTCAGACTATACAAGTTTTGCCAGATTATATTAAATGCTCAAAATATGTGTCCACTACTTTTCAAGGTGATTGTCCTTACAACACCTTTCTAATTAAAGGCTGTAAGTCAGATTTTTGAGTTAGACTTCTGACAAAAGGAATTTAAAGTTTTGAACTTTGACTCTAATCACACCTTTCCTATGTCTTTCTTTTTTTGCCTTTTCTAGTATGGCCTGTTTTCTAACACTACATGGGGAAAATTCTCAAGAATTGCAAGTTATCTAAGATTTTGAATCTACAAACAATAGGCCAAAGGAAAAAAAATTTCAGTAAATATTTTTAAATAATGTATTCACTCAAAAACTTTGTGACCTTTCCATCCTCCTCAGACCCCAGGGTTAGGTATAAGCCTGAAAGGAGAAGAGGAAAACAAACGATTTTTTTCCCAAGAAATTATCATTTTTTCCCAAGCTATTTCTTCAGTTTTTGCAGTAGGCTGAAATAACACAGACTTTGCACTGCATTAATATTTCTGGAGTTCAGAGCTTCTGACACTGCCTTGGCAAATTGTCTCCAGCCAGTCTGTGTTTTCTGATGTAAAACCAAGTAGCTGTGTGTGGGAAAACTCACTGTCAGATGTTCTAGAATTGTTCTTCCAGAGTATTGTGGATCACTTTGTAAAGTAAAAGCCTGAAAATGCTAGATAATTTCAGAGGCTCAGCACTGGTCTGCTAATATGCCAGGAAGAATGAGCAATTATGATTTTCATCTAAGCAACATATGCTGTTTGCTGTCCTGTTCTGAACAGCTGTAGGTTAGATGCTGTTAAGATTAGGCCCCTTCTCTCCTCCATATTTCAAAATTCAAATTAAACTAAAATAACAGCACCTGCTGAACAAAAACACTATTTCAAAATGTGTACTTGCACACAATTACTATGAAGAGGCTGGCCACCATTGTTACCAGTCTATTCTTTGTGAATGGAAATGGCAGAGAAGTTTTCCATGCAGCTGCAGCTCTTCAATTGTATAACTAGTGCTGGCCCCAAGCCAACCCTCAAGAACTCAAGTGGCACCAAAAGATACTATATTGATTTGCAATCGAACATAATAGGCCATCAGCTTAATTATTACTGAAGTGACAAGGTTCTGGATATTTCATATTTATATTTCTGAGGCCTGTGAAAGATGAATGTAAATCTTTTAAATGCCTACATTTGCATATCTTCAGAAGGGTTGAGTGCTCTTACTGCATTCATAGCCTGTGAAAGACCTAAAGGACTGGCTATTCAACTCAGGTTGCCAGATCACACAGTCACTTACTTGCATAAGGAAGCAGGCCTGTAAAACTGAGCACATTCCTGCAGGAAAATATCCCCACATCTCCTGTGGGCACCAAAAACGTGTATGCTGGTCACTAATATCATCCTCATGGGCATTTTCCTGCCCCTGTTACCTTTGGAGAAAGACTGCATGGGTGAAAGAGTGAATTGGCATCATCTTCCACTGTCAGCATCTCCCAAAACACCTATGGAACAGAATTATTCCTTCCCACTGACTCTCACCTCAGCTCTATGGCAGAGGTCTGCACACAGTGCTCAGCATTTGGGAGAATGTTTGCTCAGCTCTTCCAAACAGACAGAACTGTTTGTTCTGTCACTCTAGGTCATCACCCAGCCAGCTCCTAATGATATGCTTCTCTTTGTTAGGTGTACACACTTTTTGGGTTTTTTTGTGCCCACATCTTATAACTCTACACACCTAGAATAATTTAGAGAGACTGTTTTAATGATATAAAGAATCACTTCTATTTTAATCACCCTAAAGACATTTCTTCACATCCCTGTACCTCTCATCTTCCATGCAGATTGCTCCATTGCTGGGTCACAATTTTTACTGAGCACATACACACACACCAAGCAGTGTTTTCTCTTATTCTCCAGTCTCTGAATTGCAGTTATCCTCAAAAGTTTTCTCTCCTGCTTACCATTGGCATTGCTGTAATTTCCTTATTCTACATGGATTCCTTGTATTATACCTGGATAGCTGAAAAAGAAAATAAAAGTTTCTCCTGTTCTCAGGGAGAGAAGCAAGACATAAGTGAAAACATGGTTATAAATACAGTGGGGGGGAAGATTTGTTGCCAGAATTATCTTCTGCTAGTGACATTATTCCCAAAGAATTTGGGTTTATATGCTCAAGTATCAATGCCCTCTACTGGAGGCAGTGTGCCTGAATTTGTGTTGAAAATCTTTTCTAGTGCTATCCATTTGTGACCTTTAATCACCACTGAAAGAGAAGGCCAACAGATGGCCAGCAAACAGAACCACTGGATCCTGTAAGAAAATAACTTCATTAAACTTCTTCATATGAAAGAAGTCCAGTACTTAGTGTGTTCAAAAAAAACCAAGCAAGCAAACAAAGAAAGAAAGAAACAAAAACAAACAAACAAAATAAAAAAAAGGAAGAATTAAAACACCATTTTAGTAATATTCCTTTAGTAATATTCCTCTAGTGCAGAGTTATCTTCCCTTTATTTTTTCCTTCCCTTTCTAGTGTGCATTGCTGCTGTCTGACTGCTCCACCTTAGCAGTGTTACAGGAAAGGCAGCTCACACCACACCTCAATCACCATTCATTATCCAAAGCATTTAAACCAAAGGAAGATGAATTTTCGTGTGAGGTAAGCAAATATTACATGAACCACTTTGTCTTCACACAAAAATGCCTAAAAACAAACAAAATGTTCCTGTGAATGAGCGCTAAGAGTGACAGGATGAGTTTGAAAATTTCAAGAGTCTTCCCTTGTCTAGCCCACACAGCTACAACTTTGTAAAGAACTATATTGGAGAGTGTTTTTTCTCCATCTCCTGGAAACAGCACTGTGTTTCTGTCTCAAAGAACACAGACATGCTGTGTGTGTTCACAAGAGAATTCAGGGAGATCAGAACCCCCCAGTTTTGGCCAGGATTGGGGTGTATTGCTAGAAAAATCTGGGGGGGGTTGTGTTTCATTGCTGATAGATGTGATGACTTAGAAATGCACTGATGGGGGAACCCACATAATTTTTTCTCACTTATCTGGAAATTAGAATATGATTTTCCAACCAGAAACATTCCAGTTTTTCCTGTAATTTTCCTGTCCAAAACAGCAAAGTCATGAAAAAAAAAAAAATAAAAAACAAACAAAACCAAAAAAACACCCAGCCAGATAAAGTGCTTTGGAATGTGAGATTTTTTTAAGATCAGTTTTTGGCCATACACATGAAAGGCCCTGGAAGGAAAGAAAGAACATGGAGAGGCCAGGACAAAGGTATCACACAAGACATAGAACCAGTGAGGGAAAAAGGGTTTTTTCCAGTTTGGAGGCAATTCCTGTAATTTCATTTGGACTGCTACTTGCTACTGAGCTACCAAAGTAAAGCATTTGAACAGTGACACCAAGACAGAGTCCAGGGGTTCAAGGGACAGTCAGACCTGAGGCACTGGGGATGCTCCTGGGGGATAGTCATGAAAAAAAAAAAAATAAAATAATTCCTGACTTCTGCAATAATCCATAATTCCTGACTTCTGCCATCCCTGCAAAGTGTCCCAAGCTAAATCCAGACTGATAACAAATCCCATGTAACCATGGAAAGGGAAAAGAGCTGTGCAGCCACCACCTGCACAGGCAATTCTGGAATGAATGGATGTGAAGATGAAAATTGGGCCGTTGTTAGCAAGTAGCTGAGAATACAGCTGAGGTTTTTGTTGTTAAAAAGAACAACAAAAGCTCACTGAAAATACAGAAACCAATAAGAAATTATCGATGTGATTTCTACACCATAGGGCCAAAAGGTATCTGAGTAATATGACATGTGGCTGCTTTCTGATTACAGAAAAATTTCCTGGAGTAGCATGAAATAATTAATCTCACTTTAAAACAAAGAAAAAAGAACCCCACCATGCTCCTTTATTATACCTGTAAGTCTAATAAGAGGCTGTTTCTTTAAATAATTCATTCATTCATACCTACACAGTGTGATTACTAAGAGATTTAGATTTTCTCCATTTCTATTCAGTGATAGATAATAGCTAATAAATATGTACAGCTCAGTACAGAGATGCAAAAGTAATGTCATCTCTAGCAGAATTAAGCACTATTAGGACATCAAAATATCCCAATGAATTTTGGGATTTTAGATTAAAATCTTCAGATTACAATAAGACTTAAAGATAGAATTTTTCAAAAAAAAATTGAAAGAAAATATTGAAAAACAGGAAAACTATTAACGAAATATTTAAATATTTTATTATAAAATTAAAAACTGAATGGATTATGTCAAAGTGGTGATACCATCCCCTGTCTCCTGCAGATCCAGGCTGGGCTCTGAAACAATCTCTTCATGTTGCTGAGCAGTTACTCACAGCAGTAATTCCACTAAATCTGAGCCATTTACATGGGACAGGGCTCTACAGAGAGCATGAAAGCTTCACAAACTGACTCTAAAATATCCCATAGAACCCCTAAACTACCCTAAAACAGATCCTATATCAATCAGAGCTGCACCATAAAATCCAGAACAAGTTTCTTCCTGGACATTTATATTTTATATTACAGAAGTTTTTATTTCTTCTTTCTTATTGTGTAAAACAAAGGTCTCTAGTAGGAGGAGAAAACATTTTGAATTCAAAAATAAAAACATTATTCATTTACATTATATATGCTGTAGAGGTATTTATGAAATTAGCTGATACTTCTTGAAAATAAAATTATATAATTAATAGTAAACCCACTATGATTCCTCTGTGGGATTTTTCAGAATGCTTACAGAATAATCATGTAAAATCTTTTTCTCTGCATGAGCACATGCTACAGGCAGGAAATAAAATTTGAATCAGGGTCCTATTCATGCCAGTGGAAGACTCCACAGTCTTCCTTCCTGGATTCTCCAGGATTTATTTTCCTGAGAGGTCTCCACAAATCATGGTATGTGGAGAATAAATAAATAAATGTAAGGTATTATACCATATAAGAAATGATGTAAATGTGAGTGGACAGGAATGAATACCTTGGATAAGGTTCCCTGTGATTAGGTATCTCATATCATAACTGCCATCACTGCACAGGGAAAGCAAAAATTAGGAGTAATCCTTCCATTAACTCTGTTACAGAGGCTTGAAGTACTAAAAATTCTAGAACATAATGCCCTAGTCACAATCATCCAAGTAAAGAAAGGAAAAACAATCAACTTTACATTTTCTGATTGTTTATATAGGACATGATTGTTTGCATGTTAATTCTGTCCTCAAACTCTGAAGCTTCTGAGACTGGTACCAACTTTAATCAAACAAATATTGCACATCCCCATACAGGCCAGACAAGTTGCTTTGGCATTTTTCCCCTTAGAATAAAAGCAAATGAAGCCCAGACCCATCTCATAAGCTGAACTGAATGAACCTAAGGATGAAATTAATCAGCATTATAATATATGGATGAGCATGAAAATGAGAGAGGAACTGATTGGGCATTACCTTTCCTGTTCTTTCATCCTGTGCAAACCAGGATCCTCTCAGTGAATGGAGAAAGTCAGGATACATAACACAGGAATGGAAGTAGCTGCTCCTCCAGGATAAAGTGTAATTTGGCAATAGGAACTCATTTTCCACACTTCTGATCTTTCCTGAGGGAGAAAGGGATAATAGATTTTCTTTGACTGCCCTCTCAAGTATTGTACTGAAGACTGAAATTACCACTGACTCTTTAAAGTACTATTAATATCCTGAGAAATGCACCTACAGAGAGATGATAATAGAGAATTCTATGTACATAACTACACACACTTATTTTATATCTGGTTCATAACACTATTAAACTTCCTCTAAAGCTGGTCTCTGAGTTATGACCATTGAACAAACAATGACACATGAGATCTTTGCTGCTCCTAATCCAGGCAGAAGAATTTACCTGAGGAGGACAACTGAAGGAATTCATGCACAGCAGCAGGATTTTTTATTTTTTTTTTAACAAACACATGCACATTCTACAAAAGAATAAACAAGTGCAATGATAACTGTTTATTGTTCATGGGAATCTTCCATTTTAATCCAACTATTCTGAATCAAAGATGTATGTAGGGAAGGTGTCAGATTTCTTTTGATATTCTGACCTTTCCTGAGCAATACATTAGTAGAATTTTTCAACCCACCAGGTATTTTATTTTGAATCATATCTTCCTGAAAATAAGCTGATTAAATGGGTTGTAAATTCTCAATATTCTCCAACATTTTCCTCAGGTATGATATTCCAGAAAGGCTGTTGAAGATGTTGAGGACCAAATTTGCACTGGGGCTGATGGGGTGAAACAGCACACACTGAACTGGTCCATGCATGCAGCAGCTAAGTTTCTACTGCTGGCAGTAAATACTCAAAATTTAGATGAAGCAAACTTACCTTCTCTACAGCAAAATAAACAGGAAATATATAAAATTAAGTCTAATAGGAGCACAAAGATTCAGAAAGTAACTGTAACCTAAAGAAGAGACATGCTGTATATCATATATTTTGTTTCAAATAAAGCACTGTCTTTATCTTTGAATCCCCAAATTAGGAACACACAGACTCATTGAAATATCTCAGAGATGGAGATTCTGTATGTGAAAAGTGCACTAGTTTTAAATATTTCTACTATTTTGTGTTACATTTTTAACTAGTATTGGTCTACAAAGCCACACTCCAAATGAAAAGAAGTTGTTTTGTGTTAGACAGAAACACAAGCTACACAACAAATGCAAAGACACCCATGGTCATGACTAAAATTGCAAGCTGAGTTTTGCAGCAAACATACAAATGCTTAAGATTCAATTTACTGAACCACCTACAAACAATTTCATGCCTCATTTTCCAGCTTTAAGTTGCTACAATGGATATCCATTCAAAATAAAATAAAAATTATAAAAAAGAGAGAAGTAAAGCTCTGGTGTTAAGTATTCATTATACACACTCTCCTTCTAAATTTCTTTGACCATCACAATATTTCTTTGATGTGCTAGCATTTTTACATTTCAAAGACTAAGATAACAATGTGATTTTAAGAAGTCTGGAGGGGAATAAAAACAGAATACACATCTACAGTGTGCAGCAAAGCAACTGCTTTTTCTAAGACAGTCTCAGTCAATTGTCTTGGTTTAGTTTTGATTAATTTTGGAAGGTTTTGTTGTTTTGTCTTTTTAAATGGAGCAAAAGAGATCATGGAATTCCCTGTTATTAGCAGTGAAGGAGCATTGTCCTTGCAAATCAGCAATTGCCTTATTTATTTTTTAAGTTTTATTTGAAATCACTGGAATGATGACACTCTGAAGCAATTCTCTCATTTCACTTTGAATCCTCCACAAGCACAAGGAATAAAAGAGCTCTTTTACTCAAGGGAGCCTCCTTTTACTAAACAATTCACAAATGGACTTTACACAGCTGGACTGCAGACCCCAAGTAAAGAAAGAAACTGGGAATTGGAATGATATGGAAATTAATATTGTTCACAGAAATACAAATTTTGGCTCTGTGTAGGAATGTGTTTGCATACATGCAGCTTTTGTTGCATATTGTTTGACTTGCTTAAAAATTAGGATCTCTAAAAATAGACATGTCAGTTTTCTGTATTCAAACACTAGATATTTGTGTGACCACTTTCCATATAATGCTAGTGAAACATATTTCTAAACAAATATTTTTATTTTGTTAGCACCTTGCTACCTGCTCATTCTACTTCTAGAGGTGTCCAACTCAGAAATCTGCTTGTGAGGAAGAAAAAAGTACAAAGTTTATGGAAGGCCATGTAAAACATTTATCCAGATACATGAGGCACATGGCTCAGCTGATAAGAGAATCTCCCTCTATAATTTTATACCCAGAGACCTGATGCATTCTACTTTCTCCACAGAACCCAACTGCAGCAGCTCCATGCCTGGAAACTGCAGAACAGCCCCAACATTTTTAGAATATTGAGAGCCATACATAGATTTAGTCCCTCAGATCTTGAGAAATCTGAGCTGAAGGCATCTTGCTTTGTCTGCCAGAATTACATCATAACTGCTTCTTGCTGAAGCTTGTTCTTTTAAAATGTCTATTTCCATTCCCTTGCAATTAAAAAAAAAAAAAAAAAAAGTAATTTCTTTCAGGTTGTTATATTTCATCTTAACAATTTTCAGTAAATTTTCAAATATAAGGAGGATTTTGTACAATATCCTGGGGGCAGAGGAGTGGGTGACAGGATGGAGAACAAATATTCCTGTTGAAGCCTTTTGACCTTTTTCTGATAACCAAAATATTCGAGAAGGGTTTTAAGCCCACCTCTTTTCATAGTCTTATCTAAAGTAACTTTCTGAAAACAAAGCAAAACAAAACAAACCACTGGAGCCTGAACAATACATTTTGCAGAAGGAATACAGTTTTAGGATCTTCCTTGTAGCTGTCCCCTGTTCAGAGATAAATCAAATGCTAATCTCCTCTTACTCCTAAAAACACACAGTGCACATACTTTGAAAAAAGAATGCACAAAAACATCATAGAGAAAATCACAGAGACAATAAAATTACAAAAAAGCAAGGACTGAATATTTCTTCTGACTTCTGTGAGAGAAATGTGTGAGTGAGAGGGACAAAAACATTAGAACTTATCAGGCCCAGAATCTGGTCTTTATTATACACAGTGTTTGTATTTATTACTTGGGAGAACTTAAAATACTCTTAAAACTATTTAAAGTTTTAGAAGTTCTTTTAATAATTTTTTTGAGTATAGGAACACATAAAGTCTAAAATAGCTAACAAAGTATGTGTAATTTGGGAATCTTTGCCTGCAAGTTAATTATTAACATGTTAATTGTTACTTGATTTAAACATTTGTTGGACTTAAGGCGTACTTGCTTTTAATGTCAGAAATATTTTACATTTTGAGGAAGAAATACAGAAGATAAAAGTATTAACAGCATCAGAAGAGTTAATGTATAAAGTACAAGTTCAAATTTTGATCACTTAAATAAGCTACAATTGTTTACTTGGATAAATTCTATTAGGAGAATGCATGAATTAGCAAAACAAAATTTCTAGGCTTCTCTCTCCATCTAATTTCTGTATATATTCCTCAGCTAGGTAGTTCTACTGGATAGATACCTGCCTGTATATTAAAAAACTTTTAACACAGTAAAGTAGTTTCTGCCTTTAGCCTTCAATTCAAATCAGCACTTTAATAATAGATTAAAAGTATAAAAGTCAGGAGAAATATGCAGGAGATCAGTAAAAGTTTTATCATGACAAAACAAACTTAGAACAAAAACCCTGTGGAGTAAGTTTGTAACTCAAAACAATATACCAGGAGAATGGCTTATGTCAATAATTCTGTGCTGCAAATGCAAATGAAAAGAGTTGAAAAGAGTTTCCTGGCAGTTTTCTGCAGCACATTAATCCCTTTTCCATGTTCATTTGTTTTTTTCCATAACCACCATTGCTAAGGACAGGGGGACAGTGTTAAAATCCTGGATTTCTGAACTCTAATGGGAGCAAAGAATTAGAGGGATACACCATAACAAGGATGAATCTATTTGTGGCCTAGTAATGAATTATATCTGATGAAAAGGACATTTTCCTCCTTTTTTTGGTTAATATTTATATAGATCTGTTACCCATTGCCTTCAAAAAGCTCCCATGCTCTGTTGCAGTAGAAATATGGACTCATTTGGTACAAGCTGAGAGCTTTTTTTATTACTCTTATATGACTTTTCTATAAAGGGTTTGTGACCAGATACAGTAATTACAAAATGAGAGAAGATGAGACAAGACTCAACTCATTAACCCTAACAGGTTTCAAGCCAAAACAAAATCATTATTGATCTTTAAGTTGACAGGTTTCTAAAAGAAGGACCAAAACTCTCAAATTTGTACTTCAAATATATAGATTCCTAGAGAAACAAATATAAATTCTTGTCATTCTCCAGTAACCAATGGACAGGGGAACCTTTGCATGGAAAAAATGATTATTTGACTGCAAATTCTATTTTTTGTTCCATTTTGTTTGAAACCTTCGCCCTGGCCTTGACTAAAACTCCAACAAGCTGCTTTGTAGAATAGACAAGAGAAGTGCTGTGGAGTAAAATCTCTATTTTATCTGCACAATGAACCATCCAACCAGGCTGCTGCAGATGCTGAGGCACAGGCAGGATTTCTTTGCTGCTTGGAATATTTTGGAGCAAACCCTGCAGTTGTTTCTGCCTGGCTGTTTCCCCATGTACAGACATTATTTAACTTTATCTATGAGAGTGACAGCTCAAAATGGGAATCTCAGTGTTGCTCTAACAATGATCCAGGAAAATAAATTACCACAAAGTGCTATCCCTTCATCAAAGCTCTGCATTCTCTTTGAAGCTATTGGAAATGTTATGCTTCAACAAGCTTGAATTTTGGCCATCAAAAGGGACAGTCCACATGGAAATTTTAAATATCCATAATACATGATGGCATTAAGGATAACAATAATAATAATAATAAAAATAATAATAAAGTCACATAGGAGAGATGGACATTACAGGGATGTGTTCTGGAGTTCACAGAAACTGATTGGTTGGTGAGGTGGTTGTCCTTTAGAGAAGAAGTAGAGAGAATATTTTTACCCTGAGCTGGCAATAAATATCTATATCACCTTTCATTTGATAAAATACAAAAATACATAAATCCTACTGGCTGCTGGTATGAGGAGGAGATTCTTAGGATTTCAAGAAGAGTACAGAGTTGGCATTCTCTTCTGTCTTGCAATAGCAGGTGATCAGTTTGAGGTATAAACACCATTGTTAAGTAGCATTTAGTGATTATTATCTTAATGATGCATACAAGGCTGCAATTCCCACATGCAGCTAAACTACTCTGCCTGGAAATTGGTTCTGTTCAAGAATGGAAAATAAATAGCACCAAGTTTAAAAGTTTTATCCCAGATTTCTGATTCACAAAGACCTTCTCCCTATGATGCTCATAACCTTAAACCAGGATCCTCTTCTAATCTCCCTCTGTCCATGTGGCCTTATCATTCCAGGTATCAACACTGTTACCATGTTCCTTCTGAATTATGGGATGGAAAAGGCTCCAGGAGACAAAATTTGAAATGTCTGAAGTTCTCCAATCATATCACTGGCACATTATCCAAAAACAGCTTGTCAACTATACTGTAAATAAGTTTTTATATGATATTTTCTATATTAACGAATCTAAATGAGAGAGATTTAATAAACCTTGTGGATTCATCCTTTGGAATTCTGAGAAAGAGCCTGCACTGAGCTGTGCTGTCAATGCTGAAATATGGGTCAGAATTATTGATGTATTCTCAGCCTATTTTTGTGCAGAACCCACTGATGTTTCCTTCTCCTGTCCTGAAAGAATTGGTCTGTTTGATAGCCACAGATTACTGCACACTTTTTTTAAAGTGTCTGTGGTATTTTATTGAAAAGGTAAATTTGCTGACACAACCTGGAGAATCCCTCTCAGTGGAATTTAGTTCACAACCATATAAGAGCTTTCTTTTAAATATATGCAGGCACTCAAAAACACAGTTTTATTTTCTTTTCAGGATTTAAATTCTATTCTTCCAACTGCACAAAATTAAATTAATATTTTTTCCCATTTTTATTAATTTGTTCGACCCATGGTTGTCCTTTCTAATGTCACTTAGGCTCTTGGTACATAAACCCGTTCTAAATGTTTTCACAGCTGCTCAGAAGCTGATGATTCTTAGTGTCAGCTCATTCCCTCAACACAACCATTCCCTTTTAATGAAGCAGTGAACAGCAGACTGACAACTACCATTTCAGTGATGGGGTGCAGGGGCTGGGAGGGGTGGCAGTGCTGTAATTACCAGCCTGACACACTCTGCTCACTTTTCCCCACCTTTTTAGGCAGATGAGGCAGTGCTGGGCAGTGCCAGCAGTGAGGATGGAAATCAGGCAGTGTGCAGGGTAATTACAGCAGCCCTGTGACTGCTCCCAGTGTGGCAGGGATGACAAGGTGCAGATTGTTTTTTGTCCCCTGGTGTGAATCTGGCTGTCCTGCTGCTGATAGATCCAGGTGGTGATATTAATTAATACACCAGCAGGAGTTGGTTCAGCTCTTGACAATGCATTTTCCTTACTGCAGAGAAAAGAGAAGGCAGCAGTCTCTTACTGAGAAAAAAATATAATCTTTTTGACTTCTTATAAATGTTGAAAAATAAAGTATATCTCAAGAGGCAAGAAGTTATCAGAGATGATTTACTGTATTTCTTTTGGAAGTTAGATACAGGTAAGGCTGCACTATTTAATGACATTTCATTCAGAAATTATTCCATTTAGGTTGTTCATATCATACATGTTAAGTGTTCAAGTAGTGCATGTAGATATCACACTTGTCTTGTCCTGTTTAAATTTTGGACCTATGAACTTTACATCATCAGTTCCTGCCATTTGACCTGCAAAATAAATTCCAGAGGGAAATACTCCAGTGGAATGTCAATTACCTGAAATGCTGACTCAGACTGGGTGTAGTTATCACTCTGCATGCCATCTAATGTACACTCACAGCTGCCAATATTCTAATCACCTGGAAACTATCAGTGATGCCATTGCTATATAATTTCATATTTTAAATTTCAATCTGAGTATATGTAACAATATATGCTCCACTTGAATGACAAACTCTTTTACCAAAGCCATTTCTTGTGGTAAAAATATCCAAATCCTGTTTTCACTAGTGACTTTACTTTTTTTTTTGTTTTAGGTGTCTTGTAAATCAAATGTATTTTATGGCATGGGCACACGCAATCCCCCATCTTTAGCTGTGGTAAGTGAAGGGGTAAAAACTTGAGTCCTCAGCTACTGAACACACTCATGTGTTATCCCTCTGTCCCCTCTGCTCCAACAATTGATTACTCCTGGAAATACTCAATAACCAGTTTCAGCCAATATGACCCAAGCTGACAAAACCTTATTTTCTAAGCTATTTTAAATATATTCCTTCATTTTTTACTTCAGTGGGTTGATAATGCTGGCAAGAAAATAATGCTGATGATGACCCTCAGGACTATGGTTTAGGTGAAGTTAAAAAGAAAATATAGCTATGATCTTAAATGTATAAATCTACTTTTGAAAATAGGTCAGTAGCTACAAATTCATGGGGTGCTTCTTAGAAATTTACAGTTTAAATAATAATTACTCATGTGGGCATATTTTGTTAATAACATTCTTGTAGTATAAAGTACAGAATGTTAAATTCTTTTTAATCACATGTGAATAATTCTTCTGCATTCAAATTTCAGTGTCCAAGTCAACAGCTTCAAAAGTATGGGAAAAAAAATGCTTGAAATGTAAAAGTTTCAAAATATCACATATAGATCACTATGTACACTCCTGAAAATGCATACTTTAAAATGGTCTTTTATAAGAACTCACAAAAAAAAAAACCAACCTAAAATGAATATATCAGAGTGGCATTATCCAAAACTTATGTACAAATTTATTGCTGCTATGTCACACATGCAAACTCAATTTTATTGCAGCAACACCCATTATTAAACTTCACCCCTCCAAATTTTACACTCTATTGAAAGGAAATAATAATGTTAAAGAAAAAGCAAACCCTGTGATCTTTTCACATTTGGCTGCAGATGTTATGCCATATTCAAGAGGAATATTTGCCTGCCTTCCTCCTTACTTGCTCAGAGAGTTACTGGGCTAGACCCACTGCAGTGTCCTTGAATAAAATATCCTGTTTAATTGAATGCCTGACACTCAGGATTGAGCTGCTGAGACAAGCCTGCACATGCTCTAGTCAGAAGCAATATTAAAAATAGACCCAGAAAAGCAACATAAAACAACAAAAGCTGGTAATCACTACTGAGAACTTCTGGTGATGGATCTGAAAGCACACTGGAGAAAATGCAAATGAAATCGAGGCAGGAATGCAAAGAAAGAAAAATAATTTTACACCTCCAGGCTGTGATATGATCTGTGCTTGTTGGTGTCACACCTGTAGACCTCTGAACCAGTATGGCAGAAATGCAGGACATGGCTCATGGCTGCAATAAACAGCCTGCTGACTGATGAGAAACAAAGGCATTTGTACCTGCTATTAAAAACTTAAGAAAAATGAAGGCAATTAGGCAGGCTCTGCTGTGAGGTGGCAGTGCAGCTCCTTCTGGGATGCTGAGGGCCCACAGCTCCATGGATTTCAGTGGAAAAACTGCATCTGTGTGATCATTATCAAATATATCCCTGAAATTCTTCTTTTGTGGCATCTTGAAATACCTAGAATGCAACTGTGTTTTATCACTGATCGTACTGACTGTAATTTGTTTCCCAAATTTAGTGTAAAAAGACACTTAGGGAGATTAATTTTCTTACATGTTAGCAACAAGAGATGTGTATTTCCACGGAGATTCCTCCCTCTAGTGATACTTTGGGCCAAATTAAATTCACACATCAGTTTTAGACAGACCTGTGAACAAATGTAACCTATTTTATATCTTTTCAGACTTAGCCCTACCTCAGGGTAAATGACAGCAGGAGAAGCTGCTTTAACTTCTGTTTGAATATTCAAACTGTTGATATAACAACAACAACTGTGAGAAATTGATTAAACATTTTAGAGATCAGCTTTCCTGGGTGCTGCTTATGCACAGTGAGCTCTGTTCAGCTCTCCTCATACTGTGCCCCTAGAAAGACTCATTAAATAAGAGTATGATCATTAGAAAAAGTTAATAAGTGCAAGGTTCTGCAGGCAAACAAGGCTGCTCCAAACCTCACTGTTCTCCTGCCCTGTGCATTCACAGTAAATATGAATAATTCAGGCTGTGGAATCTCACAGTGAAAGAAGCAGAGCTACTCTGTAGGTGCTATAGGAGTACATTAATTTAGGGCACTTAATGCTTCTTAGTCCACAGAAAGTTATCCTGACAAAATCTAATAATGTTCTACAGATTATTTAAATACCATATTCAAAACATTTTTTCCTGTGGTTTTCATTCATTTTTCCTTTCCATTTTTTCTCTGTGTTTTACATTACAATTTTTTTGTTTTTTCTTTCTGTACATATATACATACCTACATGAAAGCCTACCTTGGCAGTACTTCCAAAGCTCCTTGTTTCCATGAAATGCATCCCAGAAGTGGGGAACTGCATCTTTATAAAGATGCCAATTTTGTTTCTGTGCTTTACACCCTTCGTGGCTACTTTCATCTGTCTGGTTTACGTAGTAAAATTTAATATTAAAAAAGATAATATTTCTAACAAGCAATGACTACCATTTGATTTGAAGGCTCATTTGGGGATGGTAAATGTATTTGTCTGCACCAGATGACTTATCATAAGAATTAGCTAATTTTCTTCTGAAACCAAAACAATGCATTTTGCAGCTCAGTTAAAACAGCTGCTTGTTTGGACACAGTCGAATCTTTCACTTAGTGGTTCAGCCACACATTTTCCAAGTCCTAATGCTCATTTCCTCCCCCTGCACACACACAGGCAAGCACATTTGATTTCCAAATTTCTCAAAGTTTAGGTTTGATCCCATTTGTCAAATTTCCCATTATCTTTAGGACCTTCAGATTGTCTTGAACATGGAAGAGCTTCACTTTGGCCAATGGTAATATTTTACAGATGACAGAGTGAAAACATTGCTGTGGTGGGTTAAGCTAAAAAAAAAATGGAATGTGAAGTCAGAAGAGTCATTTAATTCCAAGGTTTCAGATCAAGCAAACCAGAACCACAGAGAAGAACAAATTTCCAATTCTGCTTATAATGGAACTATTGTTTTCTTGGGAAAGGCATAAGGACACAGCTATGAGTTAGGGAACTCTGCCTCACTGGGCAGATCACAGCCATAATCAGAAATATCCATCAGATATATCTATTCAGAGATATCAGAATAATCAGAAATATCTGTTTAGAGAGAAACTACAATGGTTTAGTTATTAGAGATGAGAACTGGGGACTCTGAATGGAAATATTCCAGTGATCTTTGAAAAAGTTTTAAGAGATCAAGACAGCATCACTTTTGTTTCTGATTATACCACTGCCCCCTTGTCCTGCTTTTTAAAAGCAATTTTAAAATTAAGGTTATGACACTGACTGAAGAATGGCAGAAGTTAATTATTTAAAGGTAGAGTTCCCATAGGGCACAAGAAACAAAAAAAAATCCCCAACATTCTCACAATGACCTCTGTGAATGTCTTAATTAAAAGTACATCTTTCTTCTGTTTTAAAACAGTTTCTGTTGCCTACACCATATTTGAATGTGGTTTAGAACCAGAAAAAAAGACCTAACTGAGGATTAAAACAAAGTGCTCTCTGAGGTTCTAATAAACCTGGACAAGATATCTAGAAAATTCATTTTCTCCTTCTGCTTTTCCAATAGTGATGTGGCTGTACAGATTTCCCCCACACTTTATGGATTTCCTTAAGCCCTTGTCTCCATGCTGTGTGATTCATCCATTCTTCTGATCAGCCACCACCATGAGACCAAGATGATTTGGTAATGATCAATTGACAGTGAAAAGGGAAAAGTAAGATTAATCTGTAGTTAAACATGTTCACTGTACCCACAGAGTTTCTTTTCCTATCTCACAGTGAATTTACACAAAAAGAATGTTTCTCTTCTGTGTGAATTAAGCTAAAACACTCATGTGTGTTACTAGTCACATAATGATGAAAAACCTACCTTGAATGTCTTCAGAAAAATGACTTTTATGTTTTTAGATATCTCTTGCCAAAGTGTAATTTACCTATCAGTTAGGTTTTCATTTCTTCAAATACAACTCAGAATTTCCCAGCAAAATTGAGAAATCATCCTTTGACTCTATTACATTATACACCATATAAGACAAATAACTTGAACATTATCCTGCAAACTTGGATCACTTTTTCCTATAAAGGAAAATATAACACAATAACACGGACACATTACTAGTTTCTATTAATTAGATGCTAATTAATGACTCCCTGGCTTTAATCATATCAGTCTGGTAATACTATTCATGGCACACACAGTGATGATCTACTTTATAAGAAATCAACGTGGTACATGTTGACATAGGAATGCATCAAGCCATAATTCACTCTCTGTAAATATTCCCACCCAGTTCTGAGCAATTTAGAGAAAATAAACTAACTTGGCTGATGAGGATGGAAAAAAAAAGAGGAGGGAAGAACAGGACAGAAGGAGTCAAAGAATGGAAATAAAGAAAAATATATAATTCTTTCCCAAAATACCAGCACTCTCCTGCTTTATGTAATACATCCTCATCAATATACTTTACATTTAAAGGATGGTATTAATGTTAAAGTTCATCCATGCTAAGAGAGTTAAAAGGCAGCAATTCATATGTTTAATTTTCATGAAAGGTGTTCATGTACTACAACAGGAATCTCATATATTAGATAACTTACTAGAAATGAAGATGGTTCTGAAGTTATTCTGTTGGAAAGGTAATAATATTTCAAATGGTCACAGAGTATTTCATTGTACTGAGACCCCGACAAACTCAGTATATCAGGAGAAATTAGATGGATATAAAACAATTTTCACTCTGAAATACCCTCTGTGTATCCTAGTTGAAGATTTGGACTTCTGCTTTCTAAAAATGCCAAAATGACCATTGATTGCTCCTTCAGCTACAGCTCCAAGGAAAAAAAAAACAAATCAGGTATTAAATAAAACTATCATCTAGATCTCTCTTTTTTGTTTTGTTTTCTTTATTTTATCAAGACATCTAGAATACTCTTCCAATAAATTCTTGTCTCTAAGCCTGAAAAAAAAAATGCAAGAAATCAAAACCAATAAATACTACCCACTCAAAGCAACAAACAAACAAGCAACAAATATTGTGTTTTTCATGGGATCCAAACAACAGGAAATATTCCTGCCACAGCTACATCCAAGTGAGCCCTGAAGAATTAAAGTTTTTCCTCCTAAAGACATTGGTGCTTTTATATAATTACAGAGCAGTGCACACAGTGTTTCCCATCTGCTTTTGTCAGGTTAGTTCTTATTGCATTATACTGTATAACTTAATGTGCCTTAATACACAAAGTGCACTGAGTGATACATTTTAAAGCTGTGTGTAATTTTAGCTGACAGCATACAGCAGCCTTCACTGAGAGAAAAAAAAAAAAATAACACTTTCCTTTTCTAGTTATGATCCTGGACAAACTGCAAACTTTGGAAGTGTCGCTGCCATAAATTTTTGGCTGTTGGATACAATTTTATTTTTTATTTATTTGTCAATGCAAAGGAGCCTAGAGCATCTCCCTTACCAGGAAAATTTAGCTCACAGAACTAATTGCCATTCAAATGGCTGGCCAGTCCATCTCTCACATATCATTTGCTTCACAGCCAAAAATCCATTAAGTGATTTTTGGTTTTTCAAAATCAAAAAGAACCATGAACACCTATATAAAATATACTCCACATACTGAAATATTTTAAACACAAGATTGTAAGGAAAGAGTGAGATGTGTGAGTCTCTGTTTTTAATTTTTAATTTCCCTTTCAGCTGAAACAGAGAACAGAACTGGACCATAGGAACATGTATTTTTAGACAACTGACTTATGTAGATACACTATATACATTCCCAACAATTTTACCATGGTTAAAAGGTATTTATATTCTGATGTGGCTAAAATTGAACATGTCAACACTAATGCATTTTTCTAGGAGAACCACTACTTTCACCATAATTTCCATGGAAAATTTGTGTGCACATGCAGTAATAGATACATTTATAACATCAAAAGGATTCAATTTTCTTTTCAATCATACTACAGTATGAATAGCTTTTCCTATTGAATTTAACAATAAGGCACATTACCACAGTCTAAAGGATGGGGTACTTCTGCTTGCTCATATGAAAGTGTGTCAAACAATATATATCTCACAATAGTTCTAGGTTAACTGCTCCTTTATATAGGTTTGTTTCTAATATATTTGTGTCAGCAGATTTTTTTTTATATATTATTATTATTATTTAAATTTGTAAGAAGAGCAGCACTTCAAACTCTGTTTAACTCTCACACGATATTAAGAGTTTTTAAATGTATGGAGAAATTACCTTGAACAAAAAAAATACTTTTCATTAAGAAATCAACTTAGATTGGTTTGGATTTGTAACAGAGTTATTGTACCCTCTCATGGGCATCATTGTCTGTGTCCCACATGAGAGGAAAAGGGAAGGTTTTACCTGAGAACCTGCATGCCTTGAGCAGGGCAGGAAAGAGAAATGAAAAAAAGAGAATAAACCCCAAACTGAGCCTTAATACAGCTTTGTTTGAACTCCACATTTATTTTGCTGTCATGAAAGAGGATTCTTTCAGAGTTTTAAGTCAGTGAAAACACTTGGGCTGGTGGGAATCCAACTCTGCACAGCCACAAGGTATTGTATTGCACAATTCATGCTTTAAGAAAAAAAGACAAATTCATAAAAGACTGCAAGTTGCTCTATTAATCAAAGATAATAACTTTTCAAAGATTCCTATTTAAGCTTATTTATTTTATAGCCCATGTGAGAGGGAACATGTAACAGGACTGTGAATCTCTTTGAAAAACTCTTCTCATACAAGTGTTGGTCGTGCCCAGAAAGTGACTGGGATTTTCAGACCAGGGATTTATGGAAGAAAACAGAAATGGAGACCCACAGAGTGTCCAGGTGTGATTACACATCACACCTCTCTCCATTTTCTGCTAATAATTTACTCTCTTATGAGTAAAAAAACTAACCTGTGAAATACAATGTTAGCTTCCCTCCTTTCTATATCTGTTTTATTCTTCATTAGGGCTGAGCACTACCCTAATGGGATTAAAATGAGCAAACTGCCAAGAGCCCGTGGCTTTGAAAATCCCAAATTCCATTCAGTCATTTAGACAAATATTCATCTTTATGAACCATGGGATTTTGTGGATTTTTTTTTCCTGCCTGTTTAAAATAATTTTTCAGAAATCCTGCTTCAGTAGCTTTTTCAGACTCCCATTATTATAAAATTGCAACATTTGACACGAATTGCTTGGCCAAAACCAACCAAGTTCCCTTTTGGTTGAGTATTTAAGATTCTCACTGAGTTGTTTGCCCTGTACCCCAGGCTCCAATTCTGGCTATAACTGCATTTTTCCAGTGTCATACATGAGTAAGTGTGGATTGAGACAATGCTGAACTGGGCAAAAAAACAAAAAACAAAAAAAAGAAAACAAAAAAAGACAAACAAAGAAAAAACAAACAAAAAATGGAACAAAAACCACTGTATTTCTCTTTGTTCTCACTGACCATTTGTCACCACCATCCCACTCTGCCATCCTTGCAGTTCCCATGTCACAACATCCACCTTCTTTTATTCCTCTCTGCGTTTTTCAAGTTTCAGGATGCCACCACACCAGATTTTTCTTTTCCTACCACTCACCATGAGAAGGAAGCACAAAGGACACTTCTGGGACTGTCTCAGGAGTCCTTTGACTTTTGGCCTCTCACTGCAGTGGGATGGAGCTGGGGGCTGAACTCTGTGAGCTCACATGAATTCCTCACCTGAAGTTCCTGATTTTAGTGCCTGTTCAGCTGTTTTCTGATTCCCATTAGTGCTTGTTATTCAAATGAATAACTTAGATCCTGATTACATAAAAAGCAGCTGAACCTTGCAGCAGAAACGTTTTGTATTTTCAGTTCTGACTGTTAATTAAATTATTTAGGAAAACAAAACAAACAAAACCAACAAATACACACACACACCCCAAAACCCTAAAAGAATAAAAGTACATTAAATTCCTTTCTGTAAACAAAGGTAAGTAGCAAATAATTATTAAACTTCCAACCCTAATGCAAGCATTCCTGGAATAGAATAACAGAATATACACATAATGGTATTTTTTGTGTCCTTGGAAGATTTGTTCTCCAAAAGTTTCTGTGGGGAAGGATCTGCTCTGAGATCACAGCACACAGATGGGAGAGCTCTCACCATGGCTGAGAGACCATTTGTCATTGCCCTGAGATGTTACTGCGTTGGGATATTAGATTCATAAACCAAGAGAGGCAACCAGCAATCTACTGCTAGAGGTGCAAAAATCCCCAGCCATGACAGGAGGGACATTTCCTTAGGGCAGGGAGAGTAAAAGTGCAAAACCAGCACAGGCAAGGGACCACAGGAGGCTCGAGCCCCATCCAGATTTACAGCTCAGCAATCCTTCCTCCTTGCACCCCGATTCAATGAGATCCTAACACAGCCAGGAAACTGCTCTCAGCACTGAATGCATCACCATTCCAGAGGAAAAACTGAAAAAAGAGCTAAAGGCCACGAGCTCTAATGAGAATTTCAGCCTCTTGGGTACCACAGGTTCTTTAGCTTCATCAGCTGAGCCTGAATTGGTGAAGCATGCAGCTTGTGTTGGAATTATTCCTGCGTTCTGTGCTCCTCATTGCCAGACTACACTAACTTGATTTCAGCTTTTGTTTTTTTTTTTTAATTTTTGCAAGGTGGGAAGAAGAAAGAAAGAAGCTAAAACACTGTGCAGTGTTTTGCATATTTATATGGTGTTTTGTTTATTTGTTTGTTTTCCTGCACTGGTTCTTCACAGAAAGTGTCTTTTTCCTCCTGTGAGGTTTCCTTTGTAGGCATTTCAGCTCTGCTGTTTGGTACCCACAAGGTCCTACCATAATCTGGCTCTTTACAATGAACCACATAATAAAAATCACATGCTTAGCAAATTGTCATAGAAGCAGATTATTTTCATGTTTCTGTGACTGCTGAGTCAGATTGGAATCTGACCACATTCAAGCACAAGGTGTGGGTGTATAATATGCACAGCACACAAGTTCTATGAAAAATGAGATCAAATCTTGTTAATCTGTAGGTAAATTATATTTATCACTCAAAAGTCGTGTTGACTTTTCCTTCAGCAAAAAGATATTGACTAAAAAAAATAATGTGTTTTCATTCAATTTCAATAGCAGTAGAAAATCCAAACATTCCTCCCCAGCACACTAACACAACAAAATTCCTACAAATCTAAGTCATGGCAGAGGTATCTGTTTACCATTCAGGAAAGGTATAGAAATGGGGATTATTAAAGAAGCAAAATAAGGTGTATAGTCAAAGTGATATTGTTGTCTAGCCACTGGTGAATAACCACACATCACTGAAAATTTGGACATCTCATCAAGTACTAGGAAAGAATTTAATGAAGGAAATAATGTCTAAGGTGTACACAGCAGAAGATAAACTTTGGCAAAGAAAAAATGTGACTCTGGACTCCACATTTCATATACCTGTTTGGTTTTCTGATAGATTCAAGAGAAGTCTATTGTCAATATTAAAAGAGAAGATGTGTCTCCCAGTTTTGAACTTTAATGAGCAGCTATTGCTTTTAATTATCAGATTTGTGACAAAGCTCTAAACAACCTACATTCCCTTGAAACAAGTACTAAACTTGGTAAACTAAACAAAGTTTACCAAACTAAACTAAATAAAGGCAAGCAAAGTGTTTCACAGAACCTGGATCTTTACATGAACTTTAGACTTGCAGTTCAGCATCCTGACAACTATCCTGATTGCAATGCACATTCTTCCTTCTGAAGTCTGCTGAGACTCAAAACACAGGAAAAATGTGCTTTTATATATCTATATATATATATATATATAGCCACTTTTAATAGCAAGTTTCTCCTGCCATTTGGAAGACTAAAATTATGTAATTAGTATTATTGTTGTTACATTTCTACATTTGTGATATGTAGAAACACAATGATTAAAGGGGATGAACAACCTTCAAAATGTGGATTAAATGGTATTCAATTCTTGCAAAGGTGTAGGCACCGTTACAGACATTCACAGATTATTGGTCAGGTAAACATCATAGCAGACAATCTTATTTTTTTAAAAAGATTTTCTAAAATTACACTAAAAAGAGCCAGTAGTTAAAGTTTTATTAAAACTAAGTGACACAGTAGCATTTTTCTGGGCCTTGTTCCTTTTCTTTACAAATAATGATTATCCACATTATGGACTGAAAGACACTTTTTCTCATCTTTAAAACAAAATTAATGCTTTTCTGACTTTTGTATTGTAGACAACAATTCAATTTGAAAGGAAAGGTGTTTATATTTCTGTCAGGGGGTTCAGAGAGATGCTACATGTTGTATGACTCCTCTCATTTGGTGCTAGAACAACGACAGCAATGTTGTCATCTGCTAAAACTATCACCAATTTTATCCACCCTGAGCCTGGTGAGGGAGCATCAATAAGCTAAACAAGCTGTGCCAGCATGATGTTCCCAAAAAGTCTTCTATTATTTGAGGAAAAAGGACAAATAAGGTGTTCTGATCATCCACAAAGCACAGAATCATCACAACTGTTGAATTCAGCAGCAAAAACAATTATATTTACATTCAAGTCCCTGAACAAAGGGTTGCAGGCTTGAGGCTTAGGGAATCTTTAGAGAGAACATTTGAAAATACTCTCTAAGTGAGCTTTTAAATAATTCAAAACATCATTGCCAAGGATGAAATTCCTTTGTTTTATCACTTCATTGTACAAAATTAGGCATAAAAACAATGCTTGCAAAATCCCAAATCTGAGCTGCACTCCTTTTCATGTACAAGTCCCAGTAAATGGCAAAAGAGGGAAAAGAGCAATGGGGAGAGAATGGATGCACAGTCTGTGCCCTGTCTGTGAACAATTGCAAATGGGATGGGTGATGCAGTGTATTTGAGAACTCAAAATATAAGATACTGCTAGATGAGTGAATCTTTAGCTCCTCTATTCGTGACAAAATGAGGAGACTTTTGAGAATCTGCATAGCTGTGTCCTGACAGAGAGATAAGAGTCTAGAGCATATATACAGGGAGAGAAAGAAAATAACTGCTCAGTCCAGCTCCCAGGGAAATGCTCACTGAAGAGCTGTTTAGAATGCTTCAAAAAATGTGGATCCTCCAAGAAAACAGATTTAGCCTAGGGAGAATTTGTAGCAGTCGAAATGCTATAGTTTTTCTTCAGTTGAGATAAAATCTTTTCCCAGAGAGTTAAGAAGGAACCTTATTTATTCCCAACTCAACCATTTGTTCTTTCTCCCAAACCAGCACTTTCCTGTGAGGATTACAGAGATGATGCAAGTAAAAGAAGGGATGGGGAAGGGGGAGAGGGCCAGTGGTGAAAATGCATCATTAAACTTGGATCATGCCCCACTGAAAATTGGAGCAGGGACATATTCTAGTATGTGAAGTGCTTTCTTGTTTGACTTATGTGAATGTAGAGTTATAACAAGAAGTAGAATAAAATGTGAAATTCTTTAAAGATGTAAAGCACAATTTCCTTTTCCACAGGAGAGTCGTCTTTTGGAAAATGAGAAGGAATTAATAAGAAAAATTACAGTTGAATGAAGCGAGAGGGCTGAGATATTTTTTTTTTTTAATTCGTTTTGAAAGTCCCAGAGCAGAGGAATCAGAAAGCTCTTTATTTTTAATTTGGAGGTTCTCACAGCCTAATCCTCGCTGCTGACTCGGCGAGTTTCCCCTTCCTGCTGCTGCTGGAGAGTGATCAATGAATTGACAAATGCCACTGACTGCTGAGTCAGCCCTGAGAAAGTTTGCCTGAGGGAAATTTGCACTCTGAAGAGTCAAAGCCAGAAAAAAACAGAAATAAAAACCCACCAAGACAGAGCTCTCTGTGCAGGAGGAGGCAAGGAAGGACTCAAAGGGGTGTGGGTGGGAAAAGGCAAGGAGTTTTATTGTCTGTAATTTATGGACTGTTGGAGCACATGGTGGCTGGGTTGAGCACTGAGAGGAGATTCAGAGGATGAAGGGACAGATCAGAGCATAAAGGGGAAAAGTGCTTGGATGTGAAGTTCTCTGCACAAAGGACTGGGTAAGACAAAGGATGGGACAGAGGCTGCTCCTGCCAACAGCCCTGACAGGTTCAAAGATGTGAGAGCAATCAGAGCTCAACTTCCAAGTGCTGGACATCTAACTCAAGCCAACACTCTTTAATAATTCAGTGAAATGAGTCCAGTTTCTCCCTAGAACTCTGTGCTGAGCAAATCAGAGCTCAGACTTCCAAGTGCTGGACATTCAACTTGAGCCCAACATTCCCTAATAATTGAGTGAAATGAGTTTCTCCCTAGAACTCTGTGCTGATGGTCTGGAGAGAATTTGTCATTTAGGAATGAGAGATGTTTTTGTGCCAAGATTGCTGGACACCACGACAGCAAGAAAGAATGATCATTAGGAATAATCCTGTTACAATTTGCAGCACACATCAACAAAATTAACAAATTGCCTTTTGGCTCTTCTGTATCAAGGAACTTTTCTCCTCTTATATTTCATTTTGTCACATAATATCTGGTTCTTCCACATTTCTTAAAAATGCATTCTGCCACATATTTGGCAAAAATAAAAGTGCCTTTCTAGTGTTTGTCATTTACTTTTCACTCTGCTCCTTTCCATATAAGAATCTTCTATAGGAATCATCTGCCCAAACTTTTATAACCAGTACCCTTTATTTTAGTTTCTACAGCAATTTGTTCCAGTGTTTCAGAGCTCTCTTTAACTCTTATTAGGAACTCACAAGTCTGAAATCTCATTTAAAATTATCCATTCCATCTATGGCATAATGACATTTTCAGACATCCTATCAAGTCCAGAAGAACTCCTCCACTACTTTTTAAAAATCTTCACAAGGGAGTAGAAGCTCCTCTCTCTCCTAAAAGCTGAGTTTTGCAGAGGTAACAGTGAAGATCACAGATTTAGATTCTGAGTCAGAAATTTTCCTTTTCAGGATCTCACCTTTCCCTGGGAAAGGACAGAGCAGCAGTCACTTGTTTGGAAAGACACCTGCTGCAATTTTAAATCAATTTTACTCCAACCACAGAAATACAAAATGTCCTGAATTGGAAGGGACCTCAAGGATCATCAGAGTACAACTCCTGCCCTGCCCAGGACACCCCAAGAATTACACCTTGGGAATTTTATATATACTAAACCCTTGAAGCCTGGGTTGGCTCTGCCTTCAATTTATTATTTTTCAACAGTTGGCCTGTATAATACAAAGAAACTTTGCAAAGAAAATTACTGCACTGTCTTTCTAAAATTTTTTCTTCCAGGTAAAATATATTTTTAAAAATTAAATTTTAGAAACTGCTGGAAGATGCTGATTATATTTTTGTGTTTAAAGTCTTTTAAACTCAGGTGACAAATACCAAAAGAAACAGTAGGATAGTAGGAGAGAAACAGTATAAAAGCTTGAATAATTATTTTATAAGATATCTTAACCATGCATCTACCTATAAAATTTAATATTTTTGACAGTGTTCTAGCCTGGAACAAGTGGAAAACAGTGTGACAGTGATAGCCATAACAATCTGTTCTTTGAAAGTACTTGGGCTGCAGTAAAGGAACACTGAAATGAGTCAGATTATATCAAGGGTCTGTGCTGTGCTGATATATTTGAATGGTAGCATAGGCAAAATGGTAACATAGTCATCAAAATGGCAAAGTGGCAACCAATAAAATATAAAATAACATCATGTGATTTTGTAATGGCCTATTCTATCACCTATTTATGACAGCAGAACTCTGCCTCTGCATTCTCTCCCAAAGCCAATAGTGCAGCTGAGAAAATTTTACTTTTCAAGGGGCATAGTTATCAACAATTTATTTAAAAAAACTCAATAACCATAGCAGTTGATTTTATTAGTTTTCAATCTCAGGTTGATAGGTTTCTGATCAATGAAGCATTTGTTCTGCACCACAAAACCAGTGCAGAATACCCTTCTAATGCCAGTGACTGGCATCCAAGAGTTAATTAGTATGTGACCTTCAACCATGCTCTTGTTTGAGGACTAAAAGTGATTTTTAGTGTGAATAAAGTTTAAAAGTGAGGATATGTGTCTTTGAAATAATATCCATGGCATACTTTGTAGTCATATAGTTTCCTACATTTAATGGTCTGATTTTAAAAATTATGTCACAAAATTTTGTCTTAACTCTAACACATGAGTGATCCATAAAACACTGAGAACATATCCAAACTCCACTTGGGCTTTTGTTGTTACAGAGAAGCCCAAGTGTAGTGGTTAAGGAAGATGGATTAAGTTTCTGCTGTATAATGTCAGGTTTTGAACTCAAATTCTGTCCTCTGATAAACCAAAGTCAGTGGTAAAAGAAATTTTAAAAATAATAAAAGGAAAGGGAAAGAGAAAGGGAAAGGGAAAGGGAAAGGGAAAGGGAAAGGGAAAGATCCCTCCTGTGCAAGGTTTCCTCAGAACTCTGTCAGCACTAGGTACTTTCCTAGGAATACAAAACAAGACTCTGAATCTACATTGCTGAATAAACCCAGCAGTTTCCTAAAATAAACAGCAAGTAATATTCTCAGGAAAGGCCTGTTTCTAAAGATATTTGAATGCTGCTCTAGAACTAGGAACACAGACACCAGCAAGCTGGATCAGACTTGGGCTCCACCTGGGCTCTGCTTTAAATGTTGTCAGATTCTCTCTAGTTCAAAACTAAGCAAACTAAACAAATCTTTCATTACCTCCCAGTGCAAGGCCCTTTGAAAAACATTTCCCAGAATCTGAAACACCACAGTTGATATGATTTCTAAAATAGCTCATTCCTAATGGAACTCAAAACATAAACAGCACTGTTTTGCAATCTGTCACAGCATTCTCTCCTGTGACTGCTGCAGCACATTGCAGCTGATGGTGCCACAGAACATTCAGGAAATGGGGAATCTCCTCTCTGAGGATCAATGACACAGAATACAAAACACAGTGCTGTAGCAGAGTCATATTCTCATAGATAATAAATCAGCCACAGGTAACAACTCTCACTGACATTTAATAGAGTACTGAAGTAATAATGCCATCTTATTGCAGATAATATGGAAAAAATTATCAAAACAGTTTTTGCTTCCTATTACTAGTCCCAGTATTGCCCACTGACTTATTTTCATTCCCACTTAGTCCCTCCTGGCTTACCTCTCCATAAAGTGGTTAACACTATGCACAGAGCTTTCCTGTAGCTTGAATTGAATGTCTGTCAGTTGCAGGAAACTCTTTCTTATTGGAACACAGCAACAGTTTTTAGAACCCCAGTCAACAAAACACACACACACACACACATATATATATATACATATATGTGAACTATATATATGAGAAATTTGCAGTTGGTTTCAAGCTGAGACAGTGTCACACTATTAAGCTCCAATACAAAAAACCAAATTAAACCAGGTTGTTTCACAGAATCATGGAATGGTCTGGCTTAGCAGGGACCAGCTCCAGATCATCCAGTTCCAAGCCCCTGCCATGGGCAGGGACACTTCACCAGACCAGAGCTCGACCCAGCCTGGCCTTGAACACTTCCAGGGTTGAGGCTCCACAGCTGCTCTGGGCAACCTCTTCCAGTGTCTCNATTTTATATATTATAGATATAATGGATATAATGGATATATTAGATCTATAATAGATATAATATGTATAATAAATATATAAATATATATTTTATATAATAAATAAGGTCACACTTTCATTGCACCTACAAGTGCAAGCTGCTTTCCAGACAATTTGAGTGTGCATCACGCTCCTGAGTTTCCCTTCTCCTTCACATACATTCCCCAACTACAGGTGTTTTTCTGTTCATACTCCAGCCTACTCTGTGCTTGTTAGCAGTAATTTTTTTGGCCTTTTGAGAATACCAAAAGCAGGTGAAAGTCCCAAAGAACAAATAATTAAAAAAATGGGAAGCACGAAGTCCACAAGTAGGAACAAAATGCAATTCAAGTGTCCACTCTTCCTTATTCACAATCCCAGCTTTGACTCCCTTTGTCACTCTTGTTTGGTTCTCTGTCATCATCCCTGCAAGGGTTTGGCAACCAGAGTGTGACAGAAAGTGACAGTAATGCAGCCATCCTTTGCTTTCCTCACAGAGGCAGCTGTCACAAGCTATACCACATTAAGCCCAAGTACCAGTCATCATGAAGCTTTTCCAGCATTAAAATTTAAGAATATACCTTTGGAGAGTTTAAAGTAAGTTAGGATTGTCATTCCACGATAGATACAGAGATAGATGGATAAAGGAGTGGATGAGGCAGACAGATAACAAGTGTTACAGCTTTATGGGAACAGGACATTTTGAAAACTCAACCTATGCATTCTTGCTGTACAAATTCCAGAAATAATACAGATATTGCACAAAATAGCATTCCAGCTACCATTTTCTGACTACATTAATTATATTATTATCCCTCACCTTAGATAATAGATTGAAAACTCCACCATTCTCTTGCAAATATTGTTATACTACTTCTTATTCTCTGACACATTTTTTGGATTTATTATTTTTTTGACCCATCTTCTCCAGGCCAGTTTCTCTTTCATATATAGTCTGAATCTATAAACATGTCCACTTGTAGAAACACAGACTTTTTCAAAAGCTAGGACAAGTCCACCCAAAAACAGCAACTAAAATCAACAACGTAAGGAAAAATTCAATGGAGGCAAAATAAAATGTAATAAAAATAAATGCTTCCAGGTGTGAAAAATGTTTGTTGCTTTTTTTTTCTTTCAGAGAATCTAGCAGTGTTGAAGAAAATACTGATTATAATTCTAAATAATAAGAAAGCACTAAATAATAATGATAATAATATACCAATCTAAAACAAACAGAGTCTGTCTGCAACTCTACTACACCACAGCAGAATCCCAACTAAACACACAAATACATCTCAGAAAAATCTTATTATTTACTACCACACACTCAATTAGGATAGAATAGGTGCCAGGATTGTGGATATAGGGGTGAGAAATGTGTGGGTTACTCCCCTAGCCCTGCCCTACCAGGTGCTGTAGGTGTGCTCTCCTGGAGAGAATTTATTCCTGGGAGGCTGAAGTTTTTTTGATATTTCTGTCCTAAACTCCTGTATGTTTCCCCAAATATATTATATATATAGATATATAGATATATTTATTTTCAAAAGAGCTTTTATCATATTAGGGCTTAAAGACCAATAGTAAGGAAGTGGGAAGAGTGGAATGTGTAAAGAGGAGGGAAGAGGCAGAGTCAAAACTTCCCACATCTAAAAATATTGCATAGACTAGAGGGATGAACCATTTTCCATGGTCCTTACACACCAAACAAGTGTCACTAAGTATAAATTGCAGCAAAAAGGATTTTGATTAGCCACTGGTGAAAAGCTTTCTGGCAATAGGACAAACAGAGACTGCAGGAGCTGGAGACTTCAAATGTGGGGCAGCCTGGCAAATGCACAGCTCAAGGGGCTCTGAAGCCCTTCCAGCTTGGTTGTCTCTGAATTTTTTACATTCCTGCAGGATCATCTCCACTATAGCAATTTTAGGATCAATTCATTCTGAAGAATGAAAATTCTGCACCCCTGTATGAAGGTTTGGATCTCTGTTTGGAGAGAGAAAAGCAAGGCATGCTCATGGAAACAAGGACAGTTTCATACTAAGAAATACTCTGGTGGGAAAGAATTAGGCATCAATTTAAATACAATTTTTGGTGAGATTAATTTGGAAGGAGTTGGAACTACATTTGAACTACTCAGAAATAATTTCTCATACATACCAATATTCCCTATGAATGGCTCAGCTGACACTTGTAGAAACAGCTATTAGCACAATAAAAATAGCACCAATTTATGCATTTTATACAATGCTCTGCATTCCAGCTTCTAGAAATTTCCTACATTTTCTGGAGGGCTATCTTTGTTTCTACATACTATCACTCTGCCTAGTCCTTGAAACCTGTTATAGCAATATCTTTTAATAGAGGCAGCATAGAAGCAAAATGCACTTTTAAAAGGAGAAAATACTTCAAACTATCTATATATAGAGTTAGCTGAGATGTTTGTCTTTTAAAGAAATTTATTTTGATGGTGGATAACCTACTTCTAAAAGCTCCACCATGCAAGCTCCAAGAGAATTTCCTTTTTTCTAACCTTAGTCTGTTCTATTAAAAGTACAGTTTTGTGCTGTGGTGTACTCTACAGTATCCATGCATATCAAGAAATGGTGACAAGATATAGAGGGACAGCAAGACTATTAAATATCCATCATGCCACTCTGGATCAGGCTTAATGCAATCAGAAACACATGACTACATCAACTTATCTCCTTTGATCAAATGTGATTAAGTAAGTCATTAATTTTCAAGACAAATAAAAAATGCAAGATCATTTTATTATAAATGTAAATGCCTGTCTTCTTAAATGATTTTTCTAAAGGAAGCCCTTCTAATACAGAACTTTGTATACTTCAGAGAACAGTTGTTTTAACATTGGTTTTAATTTTAATGAAACATTATGTATTTGTATGCATGTCTTCTTTCCTTTTTTCTCACACTGCTCATGTTGTCAAGCAAAATTTGTGCATCAGCTTGATCAAGATAATTTCATTATACCATTGTTACCATTATGACTTGGGCAATTAGTAGTTTATAAGAATAAATTTATAGCAATCAGTGATTGAGGCACATTTGCAGTAGTGAGGGTGTAATAAAGCCCAATCAATTTCTTTCATTTAATATGTAGGCTGTGACCCCAGTTTTGATGAGAACTCTTAGCTATTTCATCTTTAAATAAAAAAGAATGTCTGCAAGCAATTATAGTGGTGTGTTAATTGGATATTCCTTTTTATCTTTTATACTACAGAATGCATTGCTAACGAAATCCTTGTTTTCTCTCTCATTCCCTTTCTCTCTTCCTCTCTGTAATGAACTGATATTGACTTGGTGTATTTTGCTAAGACAATGAGCCAGATTTTGATTTTTCAGTAGCACTGGTGTAAATCTGGAGTGACTTCTCTAAATTAGCTGGAATTACTGAGATGTCTCTGCACACAACTGAGAGCAAACCCCACTCCTGTTTTCTCAGCTCCTGTTTTGGCAGGGACAGAGGAGCTGATTCAGAGCTGAGTGTCTCTGATCCCGTGGCTGGGCTCAAGTACCCACCAGCATGCACAATTCAAGGCATGGTTCCTCAGCTTAAAGCCCTGGCAAGGCTTAGTCTTAGCCTAAGGTACTGTGCTGCATTAATTCCGTGCTGGTTTAAGGTGTGTGATGATAGATGAAAGCAACACTACAGGAAGAAAACCCAGATTTAATCAGCATCACACAGCCCAAGCTGTGCCTGTTTCATGTTCCATGAAATCACCCATTGACCTGGGCAGCTCCATCATTTGGGTAACGAGTTCCTGCACAGGACAAACAGAGTTTGGATAAAATGTTTGGTGGGTGCAGTGTGCACCAAGAATTTCCTTCATGTTTATTTCCCCTGTAGCAGTTTTTTTTAACATAATGCAAAATATCACTGCTTCCTTATCACTGCTTGTTTATGTCAGTATTTTAAGGATTCTCCATCACACAAGGAAAATTACTTGGTTTTTTAAAATCTCTTCTGGGCTATAACTTCTGGATAATTCCATTGCAGAAATACTAATCATTAAATAAACCTTGCATTTTTTTACTTTAACAGGGGTATAACTTAGCTTGGAAATATTCTTATATTTCACATATCAATAATTATGCAAGAAAGATATTTTACAAGCAAAAAGTTACCATCCTTTAGTGGTCAGTTTGCATGTCCTGTGGCATTTGTACCAAAGGAGCATCAAAAGAATTGCAGCCTCACCTGATCCTATTGAGCTGTCCTCTAACCAATCAAATGCTTCACTCCAGTTCTGTGATTTATCAATCACTCTGATAGTTTGCTACCTGCAAACTTTATTTCTAACTTAATTCTTTTTAGTCAACATTTTCTGAGGCTGAGGCAATGGAATACTGAAATCTTTAGTCCTTAATCAAGCAAAAATCCCACTGAAATTAAAAGGAATCTTACTTGCATGTAAACTCAGTGAAGATTTAAGGGTTATACTCTGCTTTATTCTTCAGAAAACTTAACTCTCCAAACATATTTGAACTTATTATGGGGAGAGTGGTTATTGAAATACAGAAATTCTGTTGATTTTGATAAACTGCAAAAGATATTTTTTAACATCAGTGACACTGCTTATTAATTTTGTTTGACTGAAAAGCATCTGAGATATATTTGTTGTGTAAGACTGGCCCAGTGAGGCGTGATCACAACTCTGGGGTAGCCAGTCAAACACCCCAAAGGCTTTACAGAACAACAAATGCTTCTCAAGGTGTGCTGACTGTGCAGGGTTTTTGATATCACATTCTCTTACATGGCAATACTGACAATTGAAGAAAAACACGAATCTTTCTTTCCCTGTGGGTGAAACACTGCAACTTAATAATAGCATTTCCTATCACATGCAAAAATTAAAAAAAAAAAAATCAAACCTTATGACAGCAAATTTGCATCACATATAGAAAAAAATACTGGCAGTAAAAAGCTCAAATATTTATTGGTTTTCTACTTAAGATGTTGTTAACTCAGTGGATTATTTCTACAGATACCAAGAAGGACAGTATGAAAATTCTTTGGTTTGCATCAGCATATGGATTTGGAAATGTGTTTAAAAAATTAATTTTAAATAGTATCTTCTCTTGGTGTTATCCAGTTGCCAGAATTTATTGATTTGAATGATATTTGTTAGCAAGATGGGGGCAAAACCAGTCTTCTTGTTGTCACAGTTGTTTTGTGCAGCTATTGATGTGATAAAACAATTTCATTTGTGGAATACTGTAAAGCAGCAGCTGCCTAATGGAAAAGAAATACTTGAAGAAATTGCATGCATAAAAGCTCCTAGGTGTTTAAACCTCTGGTCAAATGAGACAATTTATAATGTTAACAAACTTAATTCCAGAAGAAGTTGTATCACAATTGGAGCTGTCAGCACTCCAGAAGGAACTGTCCCCTGTGATTCATTGTGACCCACCCTGCCTGACAGGAGGGCTGAGTGCAAGCAGAGTGTGCAGAGTGAGTGGGGAGAGGGCAGATAACAGAGATAAATCTAAATTCATTCTGGAAGCAGTCACACTCAATGACATATTCACTGACTTCTTCAACAGCTCATTTGATAATGTTCTTTCTGCACTATTCATTTTTCTGAAAGATGAAAGCTGGCTGAAGATCTCATCTGCTCACTGATGCAGGGAGAAGATTTGAAATTAGCACAAAAATAAAAAAAGGGAGGGGTGGGGTGGTGTGGAAAGCAAGCACTTTCTGATTAACAGTTTCTTGGTCCTGACAGGGAAGGCTAAACACCCTGGCTTTTCAGGTCACCTTTAATTAGATATGCATTATAATTCCACAATATGTCAATGGGCTGACTCTGTCTGGCAGAATTGTGCTTAGAGAAGGGGGAATACATTAATCACAATAATTAATTGCTTGAAGAATGGAAACATTGTTTTCTGTCTCAGCTAGTAACGTGATACATATTTGTATAAATTTTTTATTACTGTTCTACACAAGGCTCAATCCAGAAGGTTAATAGAGTGATTGTAAGAGAGTGCAAAAAGGGTCAGTAATTCTTGGCCTTTAATAAATCTGTGGTTTGAGTTTCCTTTTTTTATTTTTTTAGGTGAGGAAGTAAGGGGAGGAGGAGACAATGCTAATTGCATTAGCCAGCCAGAATGTTATATAGTTCATTACTGGAAATGAGAATTAAAACACCAGCTAACTGCTTTTCTCCACTGGTACTGAAAATATACTACACCTGCTTCTGCTGATTTGCCCAACTTGTTAATTATCCAGAAAAATCTGGGTCAGTATTTTATGACCAAATTAGTTACCAGCTAAAGATTACAACTGGCTTGCCAACAGGAAATTAAGAAGTGTCATATTAAGAGGGGGCAAAAATAAAAATATGATACTTGTAGGTTAATTTGGAGATTTGTTTTTAGAAAACTCTTTAAAAGAACACTTTGCATTACAAGAATTCAAAATGCCTGTCAATGTTTCAGAGCTGTCAAGAGTTTAGCAATGAGTTCAGAGTCCTGCTGCTTTGCAGGAGCTCTGAGAGGCACAGTGTGTACCTGGAACCACACGAGCTCTGCTGATCTGCTCCTGAATGGGGACACAAAAACAAAACTCCTGCAAGCACAGCCCTCCCCTCTCTTTACCTGCTCACTGCACTGTGGGTGTGAACTCATGTCCATTCTGACATTGGGGAAAAAAAAATAAATGTACCCGAGGCACAGAGCTGCATCCTGAGGATGCACAGCTGCCAGCTCTTGGACTGGCCAGGTACTGGTTTGATGATTCAGCAAAATCCACCCCAGGCCACCCTCAGGTGCTGCCCTCACTGCTCACAGCACTCATTCCTTGCCCCTGATCCCATTAACAATCATTCCTGAATTAATTTATCAATCCTTTCTCCATACAATAATCCTTTTTTTTTTTATTTTCCAGGTTCATAATTTTTTAATCAAACACTCATTTTTGTCCCATCCATAACAAATGGGGAAAGACAGATGAGAGGGGTGTGTGGAGGGAATTCAGTGAATTATATTCCTGCAGGTACCTGGCAAAGCTGCTTCTTATTTAAATCAGGAAAGAGGAAAAAGAATATAAACGACTACAATTATGTCCACAAATCTTTTTGATGCTTCCTAAATGCCTTGGAAAATAAAAAGAGAACCTGCAAAAAATTCCAGGTACATTTTAAGAGGCTTCCAGAACACTTCTCATTAATTCAGCAGTTTGTGTTTGTGTTCCCTTTCCAGTTTAGACTTTTCTCTCTGAAAGTATGACAGAGGATTATATAGCATAGTATCTTTAATATTAGCACTCTTCCTTTATCTGCAAAGCAAAGATCAAATAAATAGCCCTTAGAATAAGCCTAATTAAAAATAGAAAGAAACTGGTACATTAGATCTTATCAAATAAATCAAATAAAAAGTAAAACTTTTGTAAACCTTATTTTACAAAAGTACCACCAAACCCCAGAACACGACCCACAAAATTTCACCCCTCCAGAAAGACAGATATATATGTACAAAAATAATGAGAAATTAGAGTACTTTTCTATTCAAAAAATAAGAAAAGAAAGTTACAATTACGTTCTAAAAAGTCCAAAATTTCATAAAACAGCCATTCTGAGAAAGGAGTATGGTTATGTTTTTCCCCTCAAAACAAACAGAAATATTGCACAAGCCCAGGACAGATTGTCAGCAATGGCTCTATGCAAGATGTAAAGTGCACAGTGACTGCCACTCACTTTGGTCTTTTTTATTGATGTAAAATAAATATTAAATATTAACAAATATTTAACAAATTTTGGACTTCCTATGCTCTCTATCACCTGACATTCTCTCATTTTACACACCTAAAATGAGCCTTAAATATTTTCAAATGAGTTGCTCCTGTTATGCAGTCATGTTTATGGATTTAAAGAACTTGCAGCATAGTGGAGATTCAGAATTAGGAGTTGGTAGATACTCCAGAAGTCATGACAAATTCCAAAGAGAATCGCCATGAATATTTTTAATTTGTGATTATGAGACTGAATCTGCTTTAGTTCAGTCTCCTATGTGTTACCTAGAAGGCTGTGAAATTTTTTCTGATGTAAGGAAACAGCAAAACATCTAAATAAAAATTCAATTGCAGCAGTTATTCATTTCAGAAAGGAAGGCTGTGTAAAAGTGAGGAAGTTCATTAAAAGGAAAGTTTGTTGAAAGTAGAAGTGAAAAAGACAACAGTTTTAAGGCTGTCAGGAAATCTATTTATTTAGGCACCATCATCATAGAGATTTAAGGGAAAAATGGGAATTCATCAAAGTTTAATATTTACAGAAACTTCTGGAATGGTCCAACAGCAAAATAGAAAATGCACATAAACTACCAGAATTGTTAATAGAATTATTTCAAATTCTCTGCTTTAAAGGTGTTTCGAAAGATGGAGAGTAGGTATCCAGGTATCTACATTTCAGACTGGGGAGGACAGAAATTATTGGGCAGTTTTCCCAATGTACAAGAGTTAACTGTGGAATCCTGTAACAGCACAAAAGAAAAGCACAAACTCACCAAAAACAAAACCACAAACAGAACAGGGAGAAAAAGAAATAATTGAGAGCAAAGAATTGCATGCATATTTTACAATATTAGTTGACTGCATGATAAACTTCTTGATAAAATTTAATTTGATAAATTCAAAGTGATACAAACAGTAGATACAAAGAGGGGGAAAAAATCCTTTTTATGTCTACCCTGTGATGGATGTTAATTTACCTATATCATGCCAAGAAAGAGATCTTGAAGTCATTACACATTTTGCAATGGTACTTCTATAAAAATGTCAGCTCTGCTTAGCAGCAGCTGAAAAGACAAATAGAATATTAGGAATTATTTGGAAAGCATTAAGAGCTTAGTAGAGAAAACCTTATTGCTATTAAAGAAATCCATGACATTCATGTGATTGTGGTCACTCCATCTCAGGAAGGATACAGCAGAACTAAACATGATGTAGGAAGGATTATCAGAAATCAAAAATTATTTCCATTTGAAAAAAAAATAAATGGACTAGCTTGCATGGAAATGTTTCAGAGGGAATAGCACAGACACATGGAAGTGTGAATGATATGCAGAAGGGAACTAGAAACTATCATTCAATAAGGAAGTGACAAATATCCCATGGAACTTTCAGCTATAAATTTCAAACAAACCCAGGTTAACACCTTTTTTCAAATGTAATATGTAATTAAACTGTGAAACTCATCACTGAAGGATATTGAAAAATGAAATGGTATTAAAAAGCTGTTAAGAAAATTAATGACAGAAGCGATTATTAAGGGGTGTCAAACAAAAAGATACACTCACAATACTGAGCTGCTCTGCAGGTTGCCAGAAGCTGAGAGGGGGAAAGCAGGGAATTCTCACTTTCACTTCCTCTGTTCCCTGTTCTTCATGTGCCAAAAGCAGGGAGGAATGGAGAAGGTGGAGGAGAAGTCAGATTTCACACAACCACTGCTTCCCTGGCATGTTTGCTTCCTGAAGCCATGACTGTCCACCAGAAAAGCAATTTACAACATGGAATTATTATCTTAGGGATGTCATAAAAGCCAAGGACTGAAAACTGCCCATTAAACTTCATCCCTAATCTTAGCTTGTGTTGGTGAGGTATTGATGTAGTAATTAGCAATAATTCTGTCACATTATGACCTAAGTGTATATTCATGAAAGTGAATGGAAGACAAAGCATGAAGAAAAAAAAAATAGTCATAAACCAAAGTTGCCATATTATATTCAGAATCTGTGCTGGAAAGACTGTTCTAGTGATTCTGGAATTTAACAGTTGCATGAAAACATTACAAGCAGAAAAATGGATACAAATATCTTTTCACATACTGAGTTATTTACAGGTGAAATGAGCTTGGAAAAAAGGTGGGAGAGCAGAGAAGATAGTAACAGTAAAATTATTTTATTTCATATAATTTTAATTAAACATTTTTAAAGTAATCTAGGACTCAAGCCATGGTCTTTAAAATGGAATTAAAATTCCTCTCCTCTTCCTCCATTAATTCCTATAAAAATTATACTTAGAAATATAAATCCTTGTCTAGAAATATAAATCCTCGTCAAATGTGTAAAGTCTTTTCTTCCATGCCTCAAGTAGACTGCATGTTCTTCACTGACTGGAATGCTCAATTTTATACATATATAAAATTGAGGAATAAAAAGAGGAAGGCAAACTTTGAGGTTTGTTCCATGAGGCACTGAGCTATAAGTTTTGTCAGCTACAGCTGATGTGTCAAAAAATAATCTATTTAAATGAAGAGTCAGCCAAACTTTATATTAGGCTTATAAATCATAGCAGGAATTCAGGCTAACAAAGAACAACATTTCTTTATTCTCTTCTGGATAATAAGTCATTTGTACAAAACAAAGGGTAAGCAGAAAGTCTGTAATAAACTAAAAAGAGAAAAAATGTAAGGACCAAACACGAAAAACAAAAGTATCTGAAAAGAATTTCTCCCTGGTGAACCTGTCAGCCCTCAATACTACACAGCTTCTCCTGAAATTTATGGTAAAATCTTTAGAAACTTTAGAAAACTTTAGAAACAAAGTTTGTCTTTGAATAATATTTTTCAATGTATAAATCGTATAAAGTTCTTTCACCAGGTAGGAGCTTCAGAACTTGTTTTACCAACAGCAAAAATGTCACTCTTTTTAAAAGAACAATGGAAATAAAAATCTGATTTACATATTAAGAAAAATAATTGAGCCACTTCCTGCTAAATTAGAGAGAACCAACTCTGAGTCTACCATTCTTTTGTTGTGATTTAAGCTTTCCTACACCAAATTCACCAAAGTGTGCTGGCTTTGCAATATCTTTCTTTTTAATGTCTTCTTTTTGGTTCTGAAGATATTTCTATCATGATTCTGTCTAAGAAAATGTATTTTTTTTTTCATTTTTAAGTCCTGTGCACATAACAAAAGCAAATCTTTCTTCTTAGCTTAGAGAATTTGGAAGAAAAATCATCATTAATTTGAGTAAATAGCAGATTTTTCATATGTGGTGTTTCTTGTTTGTAGTATACAAGTGGTGTTTGTACAGAAATTAATGAAATATAAAAATCCAGTCTCAGTGCAACAGGCCTTAATTATTACTTTTGGCCAAGATTAAAGGAATTTCCAGATAATAAATGATACCAGAAGGTGGACAGAGATAGTTCTGCAGTTTTCTAGTTCTGTCAGTCACAACCAAAAATAGCTGCCATACACATTTATTAAGCCCTAGATGAAGATTAAGGAACTAGGAATGAAGTGCAAGAATTGGGTTTTTTTCTATTTCAATTTCAGAATTTTGGAAAGAAAAAGCAGGTTTTAAAGATCACATTTCTGCAGTAAGCACTTTCCCTTATTTCCATACATTTTACCTTTCTAATCTGTGAAATACAAGAGAAAAAAAAAAAATTGCAATTTCCATGTTGCTCAGTGCTACAGATGCTGCTGCTATGGAAACTGCCCTTCATGTGCCAGAAATGAAGACATACAGTTGATGTACAGTCACTGCAATGCAAAGCAGCATTACTTTTTAATTTTTCCATTAAAAGTCTAATACAAATGCCTAAAACATTGCTTGAATGCATTATGCATTCTTCTACTTCTAGAGAACTCTGTAACACTTTTGACTACAGGATGTTGTGAGAGATTTCCACGGAGCTGTCAGCTCATTGTCTGAGCCATACAAAGGAACATTGTGTAGTGGAAGTTGGAAAACACAGCACTGTGTAATAACCTGCTTGTTTATAAATCTGAGATGATGACATTTGTCTAATAGCAGCTCCAGCTGCAGTCTAGGTGTCCTTGGAAAGTAAGGAATAATAAATTTTACTGTTTTGATCATGAACAACATCTGGCCTGGTGTGAAGCTCTTCTCCCCCAGATTATATTTTGAGCTTGGACTTCTCTTTTTCTCTTCTTTTCAGGTCCCTGTTCACATCTCTCCTGGAACTTTCAACCAATTTTGGTTTTATCTCTCTAATTCATACTATGATAAAATGATGAGATTTAATGGGCCCTCTTCTATCAGCTATGCAGACTCACTCTTCTGTGAGAAGATTTAATTATTAGTACTGCCCATATTCCACAACAATTTGAATTGTTTACATTTGAAGTCATCTTTTTGTTCTGTTTCTGTGCAACATCTCCCTAGACCACTACCACAGCCTACAGCTGTCTCTTCTGAATTTCTCTACTGAATTTCTACACCAAAACTCAAGAGAAACAATAATAAAAGGCAAAGAGCAATCCAAAGGACCACAATTGGTTTTATCCATTAAGGAACTGTTGAAATGTTAAAAAACCAAAACTATAACACAGGGACAAGTGAGGAAAAAAAATTCCCATAGTGACTTAACCAAAGGTATTTTTGCTTTATTTTTCCCATGCTCATGAAGAAAAAAAAGTGGTGCACAGCCCAGCATGCACCCCCACAGACCCACTGTGCAACACACAGAAGCTTTTGAATATTTTAGAATTTTAGTACATCACTCTACACAGGTTATGAGGAGACAGGAGTAAGGAATTTTTCCAGTCTCAGTGAGAATACACTGGAGAAATTGAACATCCCCTAGATCCTGTTATCTCAGGCTCATGCAGGAACCCAAAAGGATAAAGGTGTCTAAACCAGAGTTTAACCTGTGTTAAGCAGAGTGCAAAACTTCATTAGTACTCAGAGCCCTTTAAATCAATATTTACACATTTAATTGTTTTGTTCCCTTTACCTGAATATATTAGAAAAGCCTGATAGAACTATTAGGGCTCCCTATGATTAACATACTTGAATCAGCAATTAGATAAAAATCTACTTGCTTATCTGGCCTATCATAAAATTTGCATAATTTCTCAATTATTTTATCATTTGGGATATATACTAAAAGCGTTTTTTTACTTTTTAATTGTAAGCTATATTCTACATGTCTTAAATCTCCCTGCCCTGTGAATATTTTGAGTAAAATATAAAAATATTTTTGGATGCCAAATCTGCAAAATTGTTGCTTCTTCTGTCACCAAAGGGTGCTCATGTATCAAAAATCATTGAGATTGTGATTTTTTTAATTAAATATATATTTACAATATATTTGTTGTTACTTAGATCTTTTGTAGGCATAATTATTTTTACTAATAGTTCAGAAATATTTAGCTAACTCTCTCGGATAATGACAAGACATTCCTCTGTACATAATTTTAGTGCTTTTTNTATTATTATTATTTAATTATTAATTATTATTATTTAATTGCCTGCAGAAATAAAAAAAGACCTACAGGAATTTATACAGCGGGTTCCAATCATGAAATCACCTTTTTCTTTCAGTTTCTAAGAGTTCACCACATGGGAAAATGAGCCATATTCTACAAAGATCACAACAAAGGAGGATAAAGACACAATCTTCCTATCCTTCCCACCAATTTGCTCATGATTTTCCAGAAATGAATGTCAAGGTGGAAACAGGAGAAAGAAAACCTGGGATTTTCAGTCCAAATTTATGTAATTTTGACTGTGGTTTCACCAGTGATGACTTCCCTTGGCTTATATTTATATTTATATTTACATTTATATAGCAGCTCTATGTACCAGACCCCCACAAAAAGAAAATTCTCTCACTGCTTCCACAGCTGATGGTTTAATTGCACAGGTTTTTTTTTTATTATGCTACTTCTGTGGACAACAAACAAATTAACAAACTTCTGTGGACATGACTGTGTGGTTTAATGATGAATATTTGACCAAAAATGGGCTCTGTCATATTTTGGAAGTTCTGTTGCTNAAAGGATAAAGGTGTCTAAACCAGAGTTTAACCTGTGTTAAGCAGAGTGCAAAACTTCATTAGTACTCAGAGCCCTTTAAATCAATATTTACACATTTAATTGTTTTGTTCCCTTTACCTGAATATATTAGAAAAGCCTGATAGAACTATTAGGGCTCCCTATGATTAACATACTTGAATCAGCAATTAGATAAAAATCTACTTGCTTATCTGGCCTATCATAAAATTTGCATAATTTCTCAATTATTTTATCATTTGGGATATATACTAAAAGCGTTTTTTTACTTTTTAATTGTAAGCTATATTCTACATGTCTTAAATCTCCCTGCCCTGTGAATATTTTGAGTAAAATATAAAAATATTTTTGGATGCCAAATCTGCAAAATTGTTGCTTCTTCTGTCACCAAAGGGTGCTCATGTATCAAAAATCATTGAGATTGTGATTTTTTTAATTAAATATATATTTACAATATATTTGTTGTTACTTAGATCTTTTGTAGGCATAATTATTTTTACTAATAGTTCAGAAATATTTAGCTAACTCTCTCGGATAATGACAAGACATTCCTCTGTACATAATTTTAGTGCTTTTTACAAAGCTAAAGCCATACCAAGTATTTCTGCTGTATAAATACAAATTATCAAATCTATCTCAACACACTTATGTGACTGGAAGTTTACTTCAGAGGATTCTGGATCAGAAAGATGCAACTTTTGTTTGAACTTTAATATCAAAATATTGAATGTACAGTCAGAAGAGTGTCCATCACAATCTCAATGTAGTTAATGTCTTTATTCTCTTTCTCTAAGTATTTCAGTCAAGCCTGTTTTTTTGGCTCTATTCTTGAATTATTATTATTATTTAATTATTAATTATTATTATTTAATTGCCTGCAGAAATAAAAAAAGACCTACAGGAATTTATACAGCGGGTTCCAATCATGAAATCACCTTTTTCTTTCAGTTTCTAAGAGTTCACCACATGGGAAAATGAGCCATATTCTACAAAGATCACAACAAAGGAGGATAAAGACACAATCTTCCTATCCTTCCCACCAATTTGCTCATGATTTTCCAGAAATGAATGTCAAGGTGGAAACAGGAGAAAGAAAACCTGGGATTTTCAGTCCAAATTTATGTAATTTTGACTGTGGTTTCACCAGTGATGACTTCCCTTGGCTTATATTTATATTTATATTTACATTTATATAGCAGCTCTATGTACCAGACCCCCACAAAAAGAAAATTCTCTCACTGCTTCCACAGCTGATGGTTTAATGGCACAGGGTTTTTTTTTTATTATGCTACTTCTGTGGACAACAAACAAATTAACAAACTTCTGTGGACATGACTGTGTGGTTTAATGATGAATATTTGACCAAAAATGGGCTCTGTCATATTTTGGAAGTTCTGTTGCTTGGGATTAAATTTGACCTCTGTGCAAAAAAAAAGATGTAAAATTGGACTTTGTTGCCTTCAAGGCTAGGAAAGCAATATTTATCTGATTTGCCTATCAATAAATATCCTGAGCTGTTGGAAGGGTTATTATGACAGTGCCTTGGCTGTATTTGGGGTCTGTATCTGTGTTTTGGACAATGGGTTGATAATTGCTGGCTCTGTAAGGAAGGGTGACAATGTATGCATAGGACTGTACCATCAACCTGAAATGGAGTTAAATATTAACTGGTAAAGCTGAAAAAAGAGAATGTTAGAATAACTGAGATAAAAATGTGAAACTTTAATCTGGTCAGAACATAATAACATGATTCTCAAAAAGAAAGACAAACCTTCCAAGGGGTGTAGAAGGTAAACATAGAAAAACATCTATAACACCCCCAAACCATTAAATATATGATTAGATTCCAATGGAAGATCTGCCAAATTAAGTAGGATCATACAAGCATTATCTGAACTCTAAGAAACCTCACTCAGAGAAGACAGAAGTGATCTTTTTGTTCTCATGACACTTTTATAAGGCTGGTGTGTGATGGAAGCAACTCAGCTTCAGAAATGTTCTAAAAAGAAAAGCCCTAAACATCTCCAAGGAATAATGATGCACCCACTTGTCTTTGCTGCTAGGTGTAAGAGCTGGTCCAGGAGGTCAGGGAAGAAGTTCAGTAATTTGAAACATAAATTAATTGTCTTTGAAATTAACATACCAGGAAAAAAAAAATAACAACAGTTTAAAAATACTGTGTTGTAAGGAAATCTGTTCTCGTTTGGTCTTTGTGAATTTGATGTCTTATTTATGTAAAATAAAGCAAGTTCTGGGTATGCATCACAATATTAAGTGTTCAGGTAGAAATGCACACTTTCAGAAGCAGCTTGTTAGAAAGATGAAGTTCACCACCATTAAAGCAGGAAACTGAGACTGAAATAGGTCATCAACTCTCCAACAATTATGCCTGAAGTCCTGCTAAATGTGACAACATTTAAAAGCTGCTTTCTGGTTACCAGAAGTTATTAGGGTTTTGATTTTTTTTTCTTCTTAGTTTGGGTTGCTTGATTTTTTTTCTTTTAACAAAGAAAAAAAAAAACCACAAAAAATTCTTAAGCATATTCTGTATGTAGAGAAAAGTGTAATCCTGACAATGATTAATTGATGCTATGGACGAGAAAGCATCTAAAGCTCAGAGGACTGTGGTGGTGAAACTACAGTTCATTTAAAAAATAAATAAATAATGAGGCTTCATTAGCTCACACTGAAGTGGAGAAACTTAAAAGTCTTCTCTAAGTTAAAAGCTGTAACAAAGAAAGCAAAGGGAGCAAAGAAACAAAGGAGGAAGGAAATGGAATAATGTCTTGTGAAATTAAGCAGTGGGTTTTTTTTTCTTTCCTTCTTCCCATCTTTGACAACGGAGAAAGTCAATGAAAATGATAGACTGATGTTCAAGAAATATAACTTGATTATTCTAGCAGCAGTGAAAGGGAAATGCTGCAAATAATTCATCAGAATACCAGAGAATCAAAAAGATTAAAAAAAAATAAAAGAAGAAAAAAAGAAAAAAAAGCCCATGACAATATACTGTATATTCTGGCATGATAAGTTGCTTCACACAGCAGAGAATTTATCCAAGCTGTATGATCCATCTCATTAAAGGAGCAACCACCAAAAGTAACTTCTGATTTGCTGTGTGCTGCTCAATCTATCAAAACCCAGCCTCTTCATACTTGTAATGCTGCCACTAAGAAAAGTGTTGAGATATGTCACCTTATGTTGAAATACCTTATAGCAAAATAATATATTCCACATTACAAAGTACTTTGTTTACTGAACTACAGCGTGTTAAGTACACTCAGCATAAAAAGCTGCAGTAAACAGGGTTATTTCCCACTGATTTTTAGTGCACAGTGATGGGTGTATGCTAGCCCAGTGCTTCTTTATGGCATGGCAGATAAATTGACAAAAATCTTTAGGATGCCTGATTAAATTGATAGATTAGGAGGAGTTCCACAACAGAGGAATAAGCTACAACTTTACTAGGTTTAAGAAATGAGAGAAGGCAAGGAGCTGTACAAAAAAAATTAATTATAGGATCCACTCTTTCACACAGTCCTACATTTTATTTTCTATTTGCATACTCAAAAGATTAAAGGAAAGAAAAATATTTTGTTTACCCAATTGGTAATGTTTGTTTCCTGGAAACAGAAGATGATATGTCAAGTGAATGCTACTGAACTATGTGGCCTTATACAAATTTTGATAAAAGTTAGCACAAACCTATTCAGTGGGAAAGTGAATTCTATTCTGAAACTCTCAGAACTGCAGAGAGTCATAAAACTTATATTACCAAAATAGGGATTAAAAAATAAAGAGCCATAACCGTATAGGAGCTTATAAACAGTGTGAAACAAAAAGCTGCACATTAAGAGAGATCTCAGTGAAGTGTCCAAGCCTCAAAAAAGTTCACAGCAAGTGCCTTTATTTTTTAATAAAAAATAAGATAAAAAGTAACAATTAAAAAAAATAAGAGAAAAAATCATTACCTCAGTCAAGAGTCATGTCTCTGCTGCCATCAGAGATGTGAGTGCTCCCTGGGAAAGCAGAGCTTTTTCAGCTTTTTTAGCTTTTTTGGGGGGCTGATAAGAGCACAGACAGCAGCCCCAGGAGCCACGGGGCTCAGTGATCAGGTAGCACACCTGTGGCAGGTGTTACTGTGCTTTCAAGGTGTTTGCCACCTGAACCACCTCATTTACATGACCGAGGTCAGAGGTTCATCATTATTATTTCATTTGTTCCCTCATCAAATTTTAGTCTCCAGTCTTGTGGTCTTAAAACCAGCCCCGCCAATCACCAAGATTTGTTACACTGTTTAAAAAGGAGCAAGCCACAGATAAGATGCAATTTAGGAAGAAATTTTTAATAACCTCTCAGCTGTTAATTACTGCTTCCCAAAAGAGACCAGAGACAAGAGTGTATGTGTGTGAATGTTCCTCCTCCCCTCCATTCCCGGGAAAAAGCTGACACACGTCCCAGCTGGTTACTGCCATTGCCAAGAACATCAAAGAGGAAATGCACAAACAGCTTCGATGACACCAGGCAGCTGGGCTTTGGCTCTTCCTTTTCCTTCCATTTCTGGGAGCTGTGCTTACCTCCAAGGAGCACAGCTCACAAGGGGAGCTCCAGTGGAGTTTTGTTCTGTTCAGCCCCTGAGCATCAATCCTCATCCCTGGGGTTCCCAAAGCTTAGGCAGGTACCTTCCACCTGATATTGGGGCTTGACAAAAAGCCTGTTGGCTTGGCAAGCTGAAATAAGGCTTAAGACTTATTAAGAAGCATAATTAAATGCTTCTCTGATTGTATAAAGGATGCTTTTGACTGGAGCAGAAATATTTTTTAAAAGTTACATTGCAGTAGGTTAGATTTAGATTGCAATTTTTTTGCATTTAGAAAGTTAAGCCTCCCAACAAGAACTCCATACTTCTCCTACAGCCATGTTTCTCTTGATAAAGATGAGGGACCTTTTTACTCATTTAAAATAAACTTGTATTCCTGTAACTGCTACCATTTCTCCTTCTCCTGCCATACTTTTCTTTCACCAAATGACTAAACGTTTGTCTCCCCCAGTTCTAGCCCATATTTTAGTTTTTTTCATGTAGTTGAATCTCTTCTTATCAATGTCTCTGATGATCACTCTACAGCCAAAATCCATCCCAGTTTTGACTTCTCAGACATTCTCCAGTGGCTCTATGATTTAATTTGAACAAAAGAATTCCAGAAGTCTATGTCATGAAGGCATCACACATGCAGAACAGGCAGCTTTTGACCACAATTCAAACAACATTTCAGACAGTGAAAAGGCCCAGCACATCCAAGGGGGTATCCAATCCTCTCCATGAGCATTTTTCAATATATCCTCCATGGATCACTACAGACAGCCAGGACACATCTCCACTTTCACATTTCTGTAGATCCACCTGCATAACTAATGCCTAAATATTTCACATTCTTTTTCTACTGCACCATGAAGAAAGCAAGCTCTAATCCATCCTTTCAGGTAGAATGATTGCTTTCCTTGGTTTTGACTGCCAGGATATGACTTCCACAAATTTAACTGCTATGCTTTTTACCATCTTAAACAAAAAACTTGTCTTTCTTCATCAAGGGAGCTCAAGAAGTGGCTACAAATATTATGCTGGTATATCTGTGCTTAAATTAGATCATCTTCAGCATCTCCAATTTGCCCTTCTCTTCTATGTCAAAGAGGAGCTATTTATTCTCATATTCATAAAGACACCATTGCCATCACTGATTGAGTACAAGGCTGACTATTCTCTTGTTACCTCCCATCACTTAAATCTTTAAAGTATCTTTATCCTTTTCTGGATTAGAATAGCAGCAACACTTTAAACTGTGACAGTCATTTCTAGAGTGCTCATCTGAAATGCAGGCAGATGTCCCAGAGAACATATTTTCAAAATGATTAGCTCTGGAAGATTGGAGCTGCAAAAATGTCTGGTATATGATTTGGAACTCTCTACATTACAGAGACAGCCAAAAGTCTGGGATCAAACAATGTCATAGAGACAGGGAAAAAAAAAAAAAAGCAGGGGGGTTAGTTTAGTTCTGAAACTTGAAAAACATCAATAAACAAAGGAAAACAATTCAAAGTTACCAACATAAACATTTTCAGAAGCAGCAGCTGGTAGTACAGTTGATAAAGTACAAAAATGAAGAAATTAGAGATTCATGAAAACTCATGAACAGAAATAAAGAATAAGAGGTAACTGAGAGAGTGAGGGCAAAAATGGGCTAAAGCACAAAAGGACATTGGTAATATGGACCAAAGCAGTGTCAAATATTGGAAAGCAGAAGCCAGACTGAAAAAAAAAAAACCAGCTAGAACATTGTCAGGTGGGAAATCAGTTCAGGAAAACATGGCATGTTTTAGAAAACCAGGAGCAGCAGGAACACTGAGAATCACAGTGCAGAGGAATCACAGGAAAACTTTTAAAGAGCACGAGGAACCAAAGAGTGATGATTTGAAGGAGGTAAGGAGGAAGAAAACTGGAAAAGAAATTAGAAGTGCACCATCCATTAAGATTGCAGTTTCATAAAGACAAAAATGCCACTAAGTCACACTGTCAAATTGTCTGAAAACTGAAGCAGATCTTTCCTTTTACTATATGTTTGTACACTGAGATTCTTAGAAACTTTGCTACTAAACTGCTTGATTATTAATGGGCAGTGGCTTAAACTTTGTATGCATGATTTCCATTACACTGAGTTTCAGTAATTTTCTATAAAATACTTTGTTCTGCTCAATAATGATAATTCTACATTCTGTGCTTCAAAACTCTCTTAATTTTCTTAAGCATCACAGCAACTTCAATTGCATTTTCCTGATAAACTGCTCTGTAGCAAAAAGAAATCTGTATAAAGGAGTAAACAATATAAGCACACCAAAAATATGCCACCTGCTATAATATATTTAACTCACAATATATAACACAGCCTTTTTTTTTTTAAGAAGAGATATCTTTAAATCATATCATTTATTACAGCATAAAGTATTCTTTGCAGACTCTAATTAAAAAATAAGGAAAAATAGTAGATGATATTGCACCATTAAAAAAAAATACACAGGGGAGGTGAGAATTATATTGTCATTAACAAATGTAGCAAAACTACTCATTTAATGGAATCACACAATCACCCAGGCTGGAAAAGGCCTCAAGACCAACTTTTGGTAAGAATCAAGACCACTGGCTAAAATTCAGTTTGTTACACAAAGATATTTAGCTAGTTATCACTTCCATGCTTTAAGGGAAAAAAAATCTTAAAAAAAAAAAAAATAAAAGAGAGAGAGAGTGAAAGAAATTTGTCTACAACTGAAATCCTTTTTTTTTTTTTTTTTTCAGGAAGCCCATGGGAAGAAGATAGTGCATTGTTTCTTAGAACATGGCTTTTAAAATTCACTGTACACCATGAGTGGCTGAGGCATTTGAGCCATGCAGACAATGAATACAGCTGTAATTTTTGCAGTCACAGAGCAATGAATGTTCCATGTTATTTTGCTTGTTGCCTATATGTAGAGAGCAATTTGTGTGGAGAACATTACTGTATCTGTCATGTTCCATCTGAGGGCACTGGTGCAGAACTGCTGGGAGGTGCTGCTGATGCTCATGGCAGAAGAGATTTAGACACCATGAAAAGCTAATGGTGTTAACTGAAGAATTCCTCAATTCACTTCAGCAGAAAGGAAACATTTAAAGGAGGATTAGTTTTAGGATAAATGACAAAAATTCAGCACATTGAAATGGTGCAAAGTGCATGTTGTAGCAATTATGGAGACTTTTTGATACAGTACTGACGAGCCAAATTATGGCTGTGCTGGATATTACTCTACAACTGCCTTTACATGGGATGACTTCTTATTTTAAGGGCTCATATAAAATTATCTTTGTGCTTTAAACAAACATTCTGCAACTGTGCACAGAAATAAACACCTGGAAAAACTCCCAGTTCCTTTTTTAGCCTGTGCACTTCTAACTCATCCTAAAAGATTGATCTTCTCAATTTCTCCTCTGAGGTGGGCAATATTAATTTTTAATAATTTGTAATTTTTTAAAATAACTTTTTTAATAATTAATTTTGCTGCCTCTTGTTTGGGCTGGGGAGAAATGGGTGCAAGAAGTTGTGTTCACCCTGTGCTGGAAGAAAAAAAAAAAAAAAAAAGGGTTTTAAAAGATGATAAAGAAAAGATGGAAGGAATTTTCTGCTCTGTCCTGCACTGAGCTTGGACAGGGAGTGCCAAAGCACACCCAGGGCTGGCCCTGCTATGTCACAGTGACCTGGATTCTCTCACAGCAGCTCCAGCAAGGAAAGAAGTTTTGACTCTGTGTTGAGTAGGATTCATCAATTCACAAATAAGAACATGAGGTTAATTAAGGACTTGGAACTGAAATATCCTGTCTCTTAACAAAGCCATGGTATTCCTGCTCTACTTTTCTTTTAAATGTTAATAAAATTTGGCATGCATTTATTATGATATACATGTGCATGTGTGTAGACATGAACATATATATAAATTTAGTCAAATTCCAGAATATCAGGACAAACAGAAGAAGAAAACACAGAGCAGTAACTCACCACGAGAGCACTCTCTCTCAGTCCTACATTTCTAATACTGCTGAGGATATTTTCTCCCAGCTATATTAACTATTTCCCATTAAAGCAAAGCTATTCTCTTTCAAATATCACCATGGGGTTCGATGTGTCTCCTACTCACAGCTCAGATTTGCTCAGCATACAAGTGAAAAACATGTCTGCTCCTATGATTTGGCAGCAGCAAGTCTCAAGCTGGGACTCCAAAATCAATCTACTCTTTTTTTTTTTTCTCTTTTCTTTTTTCCTTCAGTTGTAATTGTATTCCTTCAAATTCTTCTCTTCTTTCTGCAATATTCAGCTTTAAACCATCAACAATGATTCAGATGCTCTACAAGGACCAGGATTTTTATTTATACAGTGCAATTCTCAGGTTATTATTCAATCCACTCCATGGTAAATAACAATATACTCACACAAATAAATCAGATGTGGTTTAGATGGTTCCTATTGTTGCAATCACTATCTCAAGTATTTGCACATAAGAATGGGTGCCTCATTTTTACTCCTACTTTATCTTCTACAGCTCCTATATTTATTCCAGGGTTCCCAGTAAGACTCCTAAAAATTATGTCTCCAAAACTTTCTTTTACTTTTGTTCAAATTATGTGCTAAAATTGCAACATCTTTGGAGAGACATTACATTCATTTTTTTTTGTCTATATAAACCTAACACAAAGGAACCATGATCTTTGTTTGAAGCATGTAAACAACGAGGCAGCAGAAAAGAAATGCAAGTTTAGCTCGAGGATTTTATGTTTTTTGGCAAAAAAAGAAGATGGAGAAAAAAAATGTGCTGTGCTGCAGTTGCTTCAAGTAATTAGATGATTCTGTGAACGGTGGCTTTGAATAAAAACAAACAGGAATTTTTCATATCATCTGTCTGATTCTTGTGACAAATTATCTCCTTGCAAACATTTTTGAGTATTTATTTGGGATGCTCTGTGTTGATTAATATTTTTCATTCCATTTGTGTAAAAATATCAGTTAATATTTCATACTTTCTTCTGCTTCTTTACTTCTTTGAACTTATTTTTAGATATTTGCCTATTCTCTTATGTGTCTCATCAAATAATTGCATTCAGAAATCAAACCTTGTGAACTTCAGCAGAAAACTATGTTCAACCCAATTATACTTTCTGTAAAAATACTCTTTCCTGAAAGGGTTTTTTTGCAGGTAATTTTAACCACAAAACACCACCAATGATTGCAGTCTGCTGCATCTACAATGACATGAAAGAATTCCAAGAAGAGTCAGTGTTAGACCAATTTAAGAAAGGCACTCAGGAGAGAGTAAAAGGCACCCACCAGGGGTTGACCAGCACTTTAGGTACTGCAGCTGAGTAGGGAGCATTTAAATCTATTTTCTTTTGACCTATAAAGACTTCTAAGTGAAGAAACAAAAGCTTTTCAACAGGTACAATCTATATACATTAATTTTCTGATGCTCCAAGTCTTTCCAGGAGACATCAGGGCAAATATTTCAAGTTAATGGAAGCATACTGTGGTGATTTGTATCACCTGACACACACCCAGGAGGAGCCATAGGAGAACATTTCCTGGAACCTGGGCTAGTTAGGCAAAAATATTCAATTTAGCTCTTTTGAAATCCATCACAAAGATGCACAGCATCGATAAATAAACAGCCAGGCTAACAGACAAGCTAGCATAGAAACATCTGTGCAGAAAACTGTTCCATTTAATAGTAATTTGTCAAGGTAATTGTGTCAAGTGTGATAAAACCACAGATAAAGTCAATATTAAAAGGACTTCAGTCTTTGTTATCAGAATATCAGCAGGCCATAGACACTTATTGCTTTTATTTCAGAGGTGGAAGAGAACATTTCTGGTTTTTTCCTGTCTTATTTTAACATTCCCCTTGAAAATATTGGTAAAACTATCAAATACAGTGCTCAGAATTCTTTAAAAAAAAAAATTGCACTATTTAGGCTGAGTCTCACCTCTAGGACTTGTCCCCTGCACTTCAGCATTTTATTGTAGCAGTGATTTGATTTGATTTAATAGCAAGATACATTTCAGTGTTTCATCTTAAATGGGACCAGAATCAAAGAAACTGTTGAATCTTTTTAAATGTTTGCTTACACTTAACCTGATTTTTTTCCAGTGTATAATTAAAATTGTACAGCTACAAGTTTCATAGTAAACATTTCTCACAGCCTGTACTGCAATGTAAATCACATCTAATAATTAAGTCTGAATTTTCCAGTAAAAAAACCCAACATCCTTCTGAAACTGAATTACTCAAAAAGTTAATATCAGGCCATTACCAGTACATTTTTAATCAAATCATTAACTTCCACAGTGTATGTACTGATGCTCAAACTTTGTGATTGCTGTGTGCATTTATTGGACTGTAAATTTAATTCCTCACAGCATAAAAAATATGGAGAGGTTTTTGTAGGATGTTTGTATGTATGTAGATGTAAAATTGTATGTCTGTTTCTGTGATAGCTGTACGATTCTAAAAATATTGGTTTTTTTGTTTCTATTCCATCATTTCCTGTTCATTTCAGCTAGTGATACAAGAAGCACAGGAATTAGGAGAAGGGAGAGATGCAGAACAATAAGGAAGATATTAAAAAATTGTTTTACTGGGCAAAATTAGGTTGGTCAGACAATATTGTCCATAGTGACCACTGGAAATTGTGCCAACAGGAGCTGCAGTGTTTGCTTGGTGTGCAATGCCATCAAGGTGGCAGAATTAAATTGGACAGAGTACAGGAATACAACTTTTAGGGAACAACCCTGCCAGGGAAAAGGATGTTAAGGGTGTCTTGCATTTTTTTTTTGTCAAATGATTAAGAATAAGCAGTACATCCTCTCTAGAGAAGCTCCTGGTGCATGCACTGAAAAGCTTCACTGAACTTTTTCCTCCACCTGCAGATAAATCATGCTGACATATTTCTCCTATTTTTCTGTTACCTTTATCCAGATGTATTACCAGATACAGGTGAGTAATGTATTTCTTAGTAAATATTCATTCTGGCAAAAACCACAAAAGCTCTCACAAACATTCAGGATAAAATAATGCTGAGCAGTGCCAACTTTTTACTTCAAGGGGCTTCTGCATTCTGTAGCAGGACATTCAAAGCAGTACTTAGTCACCAAAAAAAACCACCAAACCCAAAAAAAAGCCCTAAACTTTACACTGACTTCAGCAGAGAGTTTACCTTAACTTTCTGTCACTGAAATGTGACCTAATGAATATTTTTAACCTGTGTTCATCACACACAAAGCATTATCCTGTGTCCTCAGCTGGGCAGGACAAATGGAAACCCAAACTAACTCTGGAACCAGACAAACCTGAAGAGCCCAGCTCCAGAGCACACCCAGGGAAAAACAGGAATTGCCAGATTTTTTTGAATAATAGCAAATTGCAAGTGCCTTGGGTACATCCAAGCACAGCTGCAATAGCTAACTTATAAATGTCTTTTCATTGGCAGCCACATCTAAACAATCTGCAAAAGAAACTTTAATAGCTTCTCTTGTCATAAATGATTCAGCTGAAAGATATACAACCTTGTAAGCCAGGTGGTGAGATGTAAAAGAGGCTAGATCCTGCAGAGGATATTTGGGGGTTTTTCTGGGATTTTTTCAGAGAAAAGCCCCTATCACTGGTTGAATAAATAACTCCTAAAGGCTTTGAAGGCATGTATATAAATATCAGGAAAGGTTATTTGTTTCAGACTCACTTGCAGAACTTTTGTTAAGGAGTTACCTGTAGGATTAAAAGTATCTGAGAAATTTGGTGAATATAAGTGAAATGAATAATTTAACTAGGTGAGTTATTAAAACCATATGGAAAAGACACTTTCCAATGTCCAACAAGAGCTTTGAAAATATGAAAAATTGCATGACTGAAATTATAATCTCACCCTTCTTTCAGCACAGAGGTCCAGAAAAAGAAATCAAAGATTATTTCTCTCGTTTTCTCCCATTAATTTAAATTACAATGAGACAAAGAAAGGTATAAATGAGATAACAGCACCACTGCAGTTAAAATCATAGCCACTGAAAAATTAGCAAAAACCCAGTAAGCAAGTCACTTGCAAAAGAAGGCAAAGACAAGACAAAGTGACTTGCACAAACAAGGTTCTGTAAAATTGTAAATTTTGGGGAGAAGCAAGGGTCAGCATGGCTGCTTAACTTTGCCTTCCTATTCTTAGATAATGCAAAATAGAGCAGAAGTAAGGGTTTAATCATGGTTGGCAATAGTTATTCAAACTTTTAGCACATATATAGGTGATTATAATATCTATAAATAAGTGAAATATCAGGTTGTTGCTTTATAATTGAACTAGAAGAAAAGCAATCATACAGAATTTTTTCCCTACTCTTTTCCCCCTGCATTTGGTAAGAAATCTATGCCCACTAATCTTACTGTCCTGGGGGGGGGAAGGTGTTTTTCAGAGTTTACTTCTCATTATCCTGCTTTGGTTTTGTCACTAATAAATTCATTTAATATCTCCAATTTGAGTTTGTTCTGCCTGTGATAGTATTTGGTGAATGATTTCCCCAAGACCTTAACTCATGAATCTTGGTCATGTTTTAAATTCTTTTATATTTCCAACTCTTTTCATCTGAAAGCAAATACACACATGACATTAAAGACAAGTTTGCTTTGGCTAAATTTTAACTAATATATATTAAGATATACATTAATAAAATGCATGGTTTGTTTTCCAGTGGTATTTGCAGGGCAAGAACACATTTTGTAATACATCACAGGCATCTTAAATCAATTTAAGTGAATTCAGTTCCTTCTCTCAGCACAATATCACTAGCTCTAGGTTGCTCTTATTAGCCATTTCCCTATTTCCCACTTTTGATCCCCGGGGAAAAATTAACAAACCAGCTTGTTTAAACTCTTCTTGAAATATTAGCTCTCCTGTTAACCCAAGTGACTCCGAAAATTCATTTGGAAAATAGAAAACACAGCATACATCTGGATAGCTGTACACTATTGTAACACACATATTAGCTACTCCTCCTGTATTGCTTCAGGGACCAAGAATACATTTATCTTTCATGGAAAATTCTACCTAGCACTAGAAGTAGCAAAAAATAAATACACTGAACATCATGTAATTCCCAAGGCAAACATTAATCAGTTATGAGAAATATTATGATACAGGTATTGCAGCTCTCTTTTCCTTGTGGGACTCATAAGGTGAATAATCTCAGCCATTGGATTGATTGTAGAAAGCATTTAAACCTATGATGTCAAGATATTTATGATTTGTGCAGCCAGATATTAATTTGCCAATACTTTTAGCTCGTGTGATTAGCTTTTTGCTATCTGCACAGAGGCTGGGGTGATGATTTTAAAGCTGATATTATTTCAGTGAGTTATGCAGAAATGGAATTCTACTGACTGAGAGTTGCACCAGGGCTGGAACTTACCCACCCCAGACTGGATATTTTCTTAGTTTATGCAGACATTTCAAACATTTTTCTACAGAGAACATTCCAAAGAGAACATCTATCGATACCATAAGCATCCAAATATAAATTACTTTTGTCCTAATTATGTACTGAAAGTTTCAGTCAGGAAATTCCACTAATGCCAACTAAAGCTTTTTTCCCCAATAACATTTTTACAGGTTTTGATTTAGATGTATTTTCCCATATACTTAAGTGATCTTTCTCAGGGGAAATGTTTTATTTGTCGATATTAAAAAAAAAAAAATTAATTTTTTGACATTTAGAAAGGTTTAGCCTGAAATATCTAAGCATATGCTATTATGTCAAACTTTTTTCAGTTGTCTTGGAAACTTTGTGCCCATAAAGATTAATCATACTCAAAATTTTCAAATGTACCACAAGATGCAGAAATCTAAATAGCAGGGATGTTTCAAATAGCATTCAATGAAAAGCAGCTGTCTTTAAATGAGCTACATGTAAATATAGCAAATTAATTTAATATTTTGATTCTTTCTATATGGTGTAAAATATTGTAGGCATAATAAAAGTTAGGCACAACTGAAAAATATACACAGAGGGGAAAATTTCATTTTCAAAAAAGCAGCCTTTCTTCTACATGATATCCTCATATAATGAAAAGTTCTGAAACATTAAATGTTTAATTTGGTTTTGCTCCAAATCAGAAAAAAAAAACAACATTAAAATGTTTTGTAATGCAAAATAGACATCTCTAGCTTTTATCCACTCCACTCATTAACTTTTGTCAAATCAGTGCTATTCATTATGGGTGAGTTTCTTTGTGAAACAGAAAATAAAACTAAAAAGTCCATAACTCCAATCCTCAAGTTGTTCAATTGCTCAATTTTGTGAAGAACCAGTACTTTTTTTTTTCCCTTCTGGTTTTGTTCTTATCTTAGTTTTAGACATCTGGCTGGTTTCTGTTTCCCAGTGGGCATTTTCTTTAATGTTTGGGGTTTACAACACAGAAAAGAGACTTCACCAAGTATCCAACATTAGGTGTGATTAACTCCTATTCAAACACAGCATCTTAACTCAGAGTTA
>VXBI01008787.1:580870-608833 GCA_013397375.1 Toxostoma redivivum | reverse complement strand
AAAAAAAAAAAGTGTTTTTTGTTCTCTTTTTCTGCCCTTTCTGGACAAACATTTTAATAGCTGGGAGAGGAGGTGATTTTGATAATCATCCACTTCAGACCTGCCTGGGTACATCTTCCTTTCTAAAACACTTTTCACCTTTCCTTGCCCAATTTTGATCCAACTTGCATGAGATTTTGCCTCACATGCAGCATGACACGAAAATTCTATTTGAAATCTGTAAAGTGAACATAAATGGAGCCAGAGCAGCTCTGTATTTACAGAATATTAGTACATCTGAACGGGACAGCTTTAGCAAGAACAGGTGGAAATCAGAATTTGATTATGCACAACTTAAGATGAACCTCATTCTACTTACTCAATTAAAAATTATAAGTTAATTTATAAATTAAATTTACTTCACAAGGATGCTTGGTGTTGTAACCCTTTAATTTTAACCTTTCATATGGATTTTATAAGCCACAAGAGATTTAAATGGCATTCACACCTTTCCATCTTTGTACACATGGCAATCATAAGCAGAAGGACAAATGCCATGAGTGTACAGCTGAAATGCATAACAACACAGATTTCAAGAATTTTCCTCCTTCAGGAACTGCAAAGAGTGGTGTATTAAAGCTATAATTAAAATATGTAACTTGCAAAGGCAGCATGTATGCTCAGAGCCCATGTGCTCTCTTTCATGCTTGCACAAAGCCAGTTTAACAGCAAAGATCCAAATTTCAGGAGTTGACACCATCCAAGTGTCACCAAACTTTGTCAAGATCCAAATTTCAGGTGTTGACACCATCCAGGTGTTACCAAACTTTGTCACTCAGCTGTGACCCACACTGGATAAGTGAGACAACAAGAAAAGGATGTGGGGTACAATTGTGGAGAAACAATTGAAATCTGTATTTTCCCATTGTCCCACCCACAGAACTCTATTTTCTGATCATGGATCCAATTTGCAGTATCCTTTTCTACTGGGCTGCTAGGGGTATTAAAATCCTAATGAATATGCATTTATTAAAATATTGAATGAGCTATAAAAAACCCCAAATCTTGGGCAATCACTGCCCAAAGGTTCAACATTGCTACCTCAGGCAATATTATCACCTGATAAAAGGGCTCCTGTTTCCTAAGTGGGACTAATATTGCTGAATGCCTCGACATGAGACCTGGTGTTAAACACACACCCAGGCCAAATGAACTCACTTAGCAGGAGCACTCAGACTAGATTGTAAAGCACATTTATCTGTGCTATGATTTAATATTCCATTTCATTCAGCTGCCAACTTCACAAGAATTTTTTTTCTTCTAGGCCTTGATACAAACCAAGAAATAGGGATTCAGCTTTTCCCCACAGGAAACAAATTTAAACAATATCAATCCATCCTTGGAATTTTCAGTCTGCATCTATTTAAGACTTCCTGAACTCTAAACAAAGAAGAAGTATTAACATGCTTTTCAGAATTTTGTGCTGTAATATTTATTAGGAAGCATATTGCATCCCACTGCCTTATATTAATTAAATTAGATCATTTTTTAATTAAATACTGACTGGATCCCAAATGCCTGAATGCAACACCAAGCTAATTTGTTAATTGATACCTATTTAATTTTATCTCAATGGTTTCTGCTTCATTATTACCTGAAAAACATCTTTTTACATCTTGGCTTTTTCTTACCTACTCTTTGCCTTTTTGTTTCCCCAAGTTTGGTCTTCTCTTCCTAATATTTCTTCTACTGCATGTACTTCATTAATCTGGATTGAAACTGCATTTTTAACCTCTCACAGACTTCACATTGATTTTATTCTTTCTGGTTCAGATGTGCCTCAGGCACTGACAGGATGTTAATAGCCCACAAACAAAAAGATTTTATATATAAGAAAAATCTACAGCTACAGAAGTTCAGTTCTTAATGCAATGTTTCTGCCTGCACTTCAATTCTTGGTGTTGATGACAAGGCCAAAGTAACACCAGGGTATCAATAAGGGAGGCAATCTGTGAAAAAACAGCAGTGGAAAAGCAGAATTGCACAGCAACAGGCCTGGAGTTGGAAATGTCTGCTCTTCTGTTGTTATTATAATTTTGAGATTTATGGGTTCGGGGTTTATTTTAATATGAATTCCTTAGGGTACCCTGAAGGAAATTAGAGAAATAGTAGTAATACCTGAGCAGGCAATGTGACCACAATTCACAAAGATGCAATTTCAAGTATTTTCCTCTTTACCACAATTTCTTATTTAAAAAAACCAAACCAAACAAACATACAAAAAAAACCAAACCAGCAAACAAAAATATACCACCAAAGAATCTTATCTCAGAACTTCAAGCAAGGAGAAGCCTTCAGCTTTGTATTCTAAACCTTTATCTGTCTAATTTTGATCACTTCCTGTCAATTTTTCTTCTTTTCATAAAGAAGAGCTAATCACAAAAAAAAAAAAAAACCAAGAAAACAAAGGTAAAATCAATTAAAAAAATCAAAGCACACCAATGTTCAATTATTAGAAAGATAGATGAACTGCAATGTAAGGTAATAGTGAGCCCAGGTATAGAATGAAGACACTGATATTATCTTTTTCTCTTTATGCTGTTAAATATATTAAGTCAGGGAATTCTTACTGTTCATTGGAAGTCTAATTATATTTTTTAAAAACCAATCTATCCACACTCAATAAAAGAAATGCATGTTATAATATCAAACCAGGGCCTGATCCTGTGTTAGACATAAAGAAGAAAAAAGTAAAACATATCTGTAAATAACAATCATGCTTTGGTTGGTGCCAATAAAATGAACCCCCAACGTTTTTTGTTTTAACTGCTAGATGAAAGAAAATCTTTCTGCTCAATTGACCACTGTACACCTCCAATTTATGTTCCAACAGAGAGATTATAAAATAGAGGTAAAATAAGATGTTCAGCAACCACAGGTGTTTATCCAAAGTTTTGGATTGAAGCTCCTTTCCAAGGCAGAGCACTGTGGATATTCCTTGTATTCCTTCTGCAGCCAGCCATAAAGAAATCAGTGTCTCTCCCACACCTCTTATCTCCTGATGATATCGTTCATCAGTTTACTTTAGAGATACTTTTGAACCCACAATTTGCTAACTGCTTCGAAATTTTCCATAATGAGTTCTCTGTCCCTAGTTCAAAGTAAACCTGGCACTCAGGATTAGGGAGGGAATGATTTGACTGCTGTGTGCACAGGGTAATTATTTCCTTTATAAAAGTTTAACCTCGTGCTTTCAATTTAACATTATTTAGATTTAATCATCAGCTTTAGCTATATGGATATATCTATTCACATCATACATCATGCCAAAACATGCAGAATGCAGCTTTGGCACTGAGAAATCCTGCTGTACTTTAGATGCCTGGGTCTGCTGTGTGACAAGAAAAGCTGTTTGACATTATACAGGGGCATCAGGATTTTATCACTGAAAAATGATGGGAAAGCATTGCAGTGCTCTGCCACTGCAGGGTATTAATACAATGGGGATCTGGTTATTGCATAATCCCCTGTGCTGGCCGTTCAGAGGGGAATAATCCAGAGTTTGTAAAATCTGAGTGCTTGCCTCACCTGCAGGGCTCTCTCCCAGCAGCTGTAAGGTAATGCCATCAAAGACACACCACTCTGCCTTTTCTCAGCACCCCACTGCTGCAGTGAGAGCATCTGGGGCTCTACAGCACACTCAGGCTCAAAATGGGGTGAAAAGAAGAGCAGGGTGGGTATAACCAGCTGCCTGCTTACTCCTGAGCCACAATGGGAGCTGTGCATTTCTTCTGTGATGAAATAGCAATGAGCCATGTTGTTCTGCATGTGGAGGCAGATTAAACACCATAACTACTTTTCAGGAGGTAGTCACTGGAACCTAAAGAAGAATTCATTTCAGATAAGCTCACGCTGCTTTTGTGTTCCATCCCCTTAATCATTAGAGTGATTTTCCCTAATTTAAACAGGACATCACAGGAAAATGTTAAGTCTTGAATGCTTGTGTACCTGCATGTCACTGTACATGAAAGGGAGGAAAAAATCCTCGTTAATAACCCAGCACAGAGGTAAATTGAAAGAATCATGCCAAGATCTGACTTCACAGCAGTAAGACAATGCATCTCATCATTTAATGAGAACAAAACGTAGGAATATTGAACTCTTCACCCAACTAATGTTTTGAAGTTTAGGAAAAGAGATGGGGAGAGATGTCTGAGGCAAGAAGTATATTGGCCACAAGTGATAGAGTTTCATCTTAGTCCCAATTTTCATTCTTAAAATCATATGCCAATTCTTTCTACCACTGTTTTCTGCTTGTGAAATATTGTTTTATTCAGAGTACCTTAGTGGGACAGCTGTGATAGTCAGTGAGAAGCAATATGAGCAGCTCAAAGCAATGCAGAGTGGAAAATATTTGCAACCTGGTCCAGCATCCTTTCAGACACCCCCAGAGAGGTGGGGAGGTGGCTGACCAGCAGCACCAGTTTTATGAGAATATTTGAATATAGGTCCTGTTGCTGTCACCCTCAGGTAAATTTGGAATATGCAAAACAACAGGTCCAAGGTCACTAATGACTTTCAGTAATACTGCCTCCAAGTTTGTGAAAATTTCCACTTGTGATGTCGTTTAATTTATATTCATTTCACCACGATCTGGCATTTATTACTAAAGGGTGCCACAGGTAGAAAAACAAGTGACTGAAAATCTGCAGAGTTGTTTTCATAATATTAACACTGCCTCAAAATATAACAACTCAGATAATTTATCAACTCAGAAATAAATAGTTTTGCTTAATTGAAATGGCAAATTCTATTCTAGTATCACACAGCCATTGCTCAATTCTCAAGAAAGAGGAAGGACATAAGACATGAAAAAACAACTTGCTTTCCAATATTGCCACAGTGTGAAATTCTATCAATTTACCTGCTCAGTTAGAAATGGTCCCTCATGATTTTAAATGGAACTGCAAGAGTCCTTCAGGTTTCCACTGTGGCAGAAATTATGATACTGAACCTGCAAGATATACACATTACTTAGCTCAAGTATAAAGTTAAGCACAGAATATAGATCTCTGCTGACTCAAAAGGCAGCAAACTGTATTCCTTGGCATTCCAGTGTTCCTCAGGGACTACAGAATTAGCTCTTCTCACCAGCAGCTGCTGGCAGTGGTTGTGAGCAGCACAGAGAGCATGCAGCAATGAAAGAGAGATTCCTGTTTTCCTTTAGGTTACTGCATTGAGAAAATTGTTTAAGTATTGGATTGTAACAGTCAAAGAAAGAAGCTATTCTGAATACAGAGCGAGTTTGCATGGCTTGTGGCCACTGTGCTGCTGATTTTATGGGAGATTTGGCTGTTATCCACACAGAGGGACTGTGCTGAGGTGCTTTGATCCAATCCAAGCCCTGTTTGGTGTTTCCAGCCAGCACTTCCAACTCCATTGCTCCGTGTGATGAACACAAGGTAAATGCTCAGCAATTTACCCCAATTCCATAAAATACTTAGCAAGAGTTTAGATCTTCACAGAAATATTGTGTCTCATAAGCTAAGCATTTATTTTTGCCCAGAGTTGGACCTTCAAGATAAATAATTTCAATGTTCTCACAGAGCACAGCTGAGCTGACATCTCAGCAGTCCCAAATCACCTTTTTCTCTTCTTACTTGGTACATCCCTGAATAGAACTTCATTTAATCACAGAAGCAGGAACTGGCACAATTTAAAGATTTCCTGATACAATTTAAAGGTTTCCAGGTTCTTTTCATCTGTTTTGGTTTTTTTCAGAGGGTTATTTTGCTCTTATACATACTAGTTAAACTTCAGTAAATCAAAGTATAATTCACAATTTATTTTTTTCTTAAACACTACTGAAAACCTGACAATACATTTTATTGCAAAAGATATGGATGTAAATTATTGGGGTTTTTAATTACTCTGAGCTCAATTTTCTCCTGTGAAAAGTTAATTTTGCTACTATCAGGTTTACTGTTACTTTCAGAACAGCAAGAACATGCCCCTTTCTGTATTAGTGATACCAATGAGGTTTGCCATCACAGGATCACACAAAAAAATACTTGTAGAACACATTAAATAATGCAGTAGTAACACTATCATATATTGATTTGGGCTAAAGAATTTTTTTTTTGGGAAAAAAAATACTATCTTAAAAGATGCAATTAAACCAGAAAAGCAATATGATATGGATTCTAAAATTACAGACTTTGCCATTCAGTTCTCTAAATGTAAGCCCAAATGCTTTGTCTTCCAGCTTAATTTTAGCTCCATTCTCCTGCAGGTAAGTCTTCTGCAAATTCTAGCCTGAGGGTATACTTTTTTTCCTTTGTATTTAATGCTGTTTGAAGCTGCTGAGTGGAACTTGTGAAATTCCCAGCATCACAGGAGAGGTTTGTGTTTTCCATTTAACCCCTGAGTTCTAACTTCTGTTCACAAATTATCTGAGCAATATGCTCCATGCTGCACTTTCCACATGCTGATACAGATGCTGGGCTCCACTCACATGAAAGCAGAACATGTTTATTTAAATATTGACTCCACTTAGACATCAATTTTTTGCTGTAAAAGCTGTTTCTGAATATTGTGGAGAGCGAGGAGGATCTAGATAAAACTCACAGTGCTGCTTTTTTTTTTTTTCAGTAAAAACATAAGTTCAATGTTAGCAAGAAAACAGACCAACAAAGAATGCACCAACAATCACAGGAAGGAAGGATTTAAATTACATGGGTAGTTATGTGGCAAAGACTACAGTGGTTTATTTTTATAGACAAAATAAAAGCCTTATATAAACAGAGGAGGAACTGAATGTACTAGCTTTAAGGCTTTATTCAAAGAACTTACACCTGAAGTTAATATATTTTTAGAACTGATAAAACAAATGTAATTTAGAGTGCTCAGTGTGCTAAATCTACTTGGCATGCTCTACAGCTTCCTCTTTGCTGCTCTAAGATTCGCTGCCTATAGCTTTTGGCAGTCCCAACAGAGCCAGCTCTTTCCACTAACAAAATACAAAATGCAAAATTAATAAAAGGACCCTTTGAAACTGACAAAAGTGCCTCAGGCAAACTATCTGCCCAGCAGCTGGTTAAAATTTAATCAGTTATTTTTTTCCAGTCCTGTATATCTTTTGTATGGAGCTCCCCAGACCAAGTGTGGTCAAAGTTTGTTAAAAAGGAGGAATAGATAAGTCTCTCTCTTCCAATAAATTAGCAGCAAAGCTAGTTCATTTCTGGTTTATATTGACAAAATGAGCTAATTGTTTTAGTTCTCCCAAAAGCATCTAAAAGATCTATTGACAGATTTTATCTAAATATAAGAAAATTAATGCAGAAAGCCTGATTTGGATAGCGGTGAAACTGGGAGGTTTTTTTACCATCTACTATTGCTTTAAATCTTTAAATAATTTTTGTGGAGGTGGGTTTTAGCAGTCATGCTGATTTTAAGCATTAACACTATCTGTTACAGATGAGGAATATAGATTCACTGAGTAGTCAGATGCAAAATATAGGGTTGCTCTTCAGTTCATTTAGTTTTCATATTTAAAGACTGTTTCCAAGCATTCAAGTGAAAAGGAGGCATTTTCATGAACCACAGAGTACTTTAAAGTGGACTTGCATATGGAGATCAGGTGCCTTTCTAGTATCAGTCTCATCTTTGAAATCTTAGGTTAAACCTTCAGAAGTAACTACATGCAAAAAGGGTTTCTCACAGCTTAGGTAAACTTTAATTCCAGGCATATATTTCCATGCACTAGACTGAGCATATAAAAATTTACCTCTGATTGAATATAACTTTCAGCTGCAAAAATTGGAGCAGATGGCATTTTTTAAGAACTCCCAATAAGCTCACACACTCTATTAGCATATGCTTTATCATAACACCCAGGAACTGGATTAGGAAAGGACTCCACTGCATTTCATTTATTATGGTCACACCAGCAGAGTGTGGAAGTTTCCCCAGAATGCCTGAAGTAGAAAAATAGAAAAGCTGTTCTTAGAAGCAAATAAGTGAGCATGAGAAGCATGAGGATATTTGTTACATGTATTTACTTGTTAGCAATAGGATGAACTTTAAAAATTAACTTTGGGTATGAGAGGGTTTGTTGGCTTTTTAATTAAGTTCCATTAACACATGTAACCAGCTAGATGCAGGACAAAAGCTACATCTTTCTAATTTAATACATCTTTGCTTGAATTATGATTACAAATCTACAAAACATGAATTTCATGGCAATTTTACTTTGGTATACCACCTGCTGACAAAGCATGCATGGAGTTCATTAACAGTTCATGGTTTCATGGTGGTGTCAAGAGCGAGGTAAGGAAGTTTATTGTGATTTAAAATGCCAGTGTGAAACGGGGTCCATGAAATCTGATGTCCAACCACCTCTGTGTCTGTGAGGTGACATCCCCCTGCTGGCCTCCCTTGGTTCACAGCTGCCCACATCTGGGTGCCAAGCACAGCCCAAGGAGTTTCTGCTGCCAGGGTCAGCCACTTCTGTCTAACAGGTTCAATGCATTTGCATTCTGCAGTGCCTTATTTTCCCCCCAAATTTCCTTCCACAGAAATGAAAAATGCATAAGAGCGCTCCAGTCTTTCAGAATAGCTGAACAACTTGGTGTTGAGTAAATTAATGGTACAGACAGCTCCCTTATTAAAGCCCCCTCACTAGTACATGTTTATCCTAATGTTCTTGCAGGGGTAACTAATGAGTTGCTGCAGTCACATTGTGCTGTGTGAGACACTGCCTCAGGCTCTACAAGGAGCCCTGAAGGCCCAAGGCAGGCTCCAGCTACACCATAAACACATTCAGCTGCAGGTGCAAATGCTTTCAAGCTATTTACCTTGAGCAGATCATATGTCTTTCCTTAAATAACCAAGATAATATGACCAATAAAATCTCCAAGCTGAGCCTGCTTACAGGCTAGGATTTTGACAGATTATTTTCTTCATAATCCTAATGCCTATTCTTTATTGATATGGCTCTCTACTTACTTTTAATAAAACCAAATGTCATTAATTGCAAATTGCAAAGTTCTCTCTTCATTCTTTAAATCTAACAATATAAAAATAAGGATGTGAATACTAAAGCATTGTAAGTATAGTTATATAAATCTGTGTTTAGCTGACAAAAACAAACCAAAACTGCAAACTCTACATTTTAGTTGAATATTCACTGGGATAAATAAATTTCTTTTATCACAACAATTCAGTTATGTTTATCCATCCTGGTACACTCTGTGGTTTTTTGGTTTTTTTATATTCTGATGATACTCACTCTTCCATTACTATCCTATTATTAATAAAACAAAACGGTGTTGCATTACCAGGCAGCATCCACCTCTGTAATGTATAACTTCTAATGCTCATGAAAGCTTGGCAATACCTAATTGAGGAGAAACTGTGCCTTGTGTGCTGCTGCAAATGGATGGGCAGAATTCCCTGTTAGTGCTCAGCCCAGGAACCTCTGCTCCACCTCTGCTTGGCTTCAGTCACAGCACTGCTGATTTATCTATCCTACAGACTGAGGGGCTGCTCACAGCACATTTTAGCTTCTGTAGCTCAGCCAGGCACATTATGGAACAATCCCAACCAAAAAGTGCACAAGAAAGAAATGACATCTTTGAGGTAAACACAGGATGAGTGGGAATTTATACACAGGGTTACTTTAGGATAAATTCCATCCTTTGACATCTCAAGAAATCCACAGCCTGAAAGTTGTGCCATCAGCATAAAGAGCAGCTGGATAAATTCTTTCTAGGAGATAGCAAAAGGGACATCCTCCTTATAGATCAGCATTTGGAAAATTCATCTGACATGCAAAGTATCCTGGTCCAAATGCCTTTGCAGGTTCTGAGAACACTTGTCTGGATAGCCATTAGGAGATGAAAGAAATAAGTTCATTTCCATCTCTATATAATTATGTGAAGTATAACAAGTTCTAAAGAAGTGAATGGGAGAATTCCCAACTAGAAAATCCTTTTTCAGATTAACTGCTAGCACGAGATCTTGCACAGGGAGTGCTCTTGAGATGAAAGGGAAGAAGCATCATGTTCTTCTCACATTTGCACTGTGCAAGCCCCAGGTCTGTACAAGCCTTGAATAAATCCTTACCTTAATTGGACCCCTCAGGAAAGACAGGTAGAGGATCCCTTTACTGTGAATTGTAATAGGATATGTGAAAAGATCTATAAGAGATGTTGGCAGTCTTTATGTGTTCTTGATGGCCCACTGAGACCCAGTTAAGTATTGCAGTTCAGCATTCTGTACTTCCACCAAAGAATGCCTCACCTGCCAAATTGTCTCCCCTACTGCACTCAGGCTGTCCAGAGTGGATTCCTTTTTTTATATATATTACTAATACTTAGGATATGCCTAAAGGTTTTGTAACTTTGCTTGAAAAAAAGCCCTTTACAAACCTAGCTATCTGTTCAGACATCTCAAGGGTTAGAGGAGTTTTTGCATCACCCAAAACCATACGTGGCAGGGAGAGGAACTATTTTTGTTGTGCTTCCAAAGACCTTCACTCCAACTTCAATGCTTCTGTAAAGTGCATGTGTTACATGATCTCTTCTGTACTTACTACAGAAAATGCTAAATCCTAAATATCTTTTAGGATATGAGCAGGGCTGTGAAAGGAGCAGAGAAAGATCACTGTTTCAGTTCTATGAGTAACAACCTGAACTTGTATGAGCAGCTCTAACCAATAAGGAGATGATGGAGAAGACATCAGATATTCTGCTCAGAAGTAGCAAAATGCATTCACTCTCTAAAATGACATTTCCCTTCTCTTTCTTTAACGTTTGGAAGGACTGGAAAGGGACTCTGTGCATTGTATGAGAATCTAAACAAGGAATCCACTTCTGATTATTATCAAAGAATTGTCACTCAAGCTTCCAAAGTAACCAAGCCTGGATAATTATTTGGCACACATTGATGCACCTCTTTAAACTAATAAAAAGTATCTATTTGAAAACTAAAGTAAATAATAAAAGACATATAGACAAACAGCACTAAGTACTTGCATACCAATAGTAGCATAATTCAGCCACATATCAAGACAATAAAAAAAGTCCAGTTCTACCCACCATCCATTTTATTCCTTACCCAAGGACATCAGGCCTGGGAGGTTAAATATATAATATTCATCTATGGGCTGAATAGACAGAAAAAATATTAAAATCCTTAAAATTATAGCAATAGCCTTGATGACTGAATTATTCTGCAATATAAAGAAAGGTTTAGAACCTGGTAGCAAACTTTCAGATCAGTAATGGTGATTAATGGTGAGATCATTAAGATAAGTGTTCGATTACCTAGTACAATTAATCTGATCTGTGATTAACTTGAGGAAGGCACAGGTTTGAGTGACACACATGCAATACACAAAATGAGTGTCTGATTAGGAGGAGAAATGTGTAATAAAGTACTTTCAGAAGAACAGAATCAAAGACACAATATAGGCATCATGTTCTAGAAGTAAATTCTCTTTGCTGGAGGATCAATTACAAGTTAGATCAAAACTGAAAGCTTAATTCTCATTTTTTAGGTCTCTGGAGAGTGAGAGGAGCACAGGCTCAGACTCAGTCTACTATCCTGAATTTTACTTGTTACACACCTGTGATGGAATACCCTGAACTCAGAGGCATGATTTTCCTGTGCTGCAAAAAAGCAGCAATCCTCACATCCTTGGCATCTGTTAGCCTTTATGCAAATTAACTTCTCATTTACAGAGGGTCAGGTTCCATCCCCATTAACACAGAGCTGAAACTGTTTTCTCAGCAGTGCTAATAAAAGTAGTAGGGAGGTGTGTAAGGAGCAGCAGTCACTCTGAATTTAAGTGACAACACCTGAAATTAAAGGGAGAGAGAATTTCAGGCTCTCATTAACCATCACTATTAATTAATTCTGTAAAGATATGTCTAAACTCAGCTCATAATGTAAACAGTTTGCAAATCCTGTTGAGTCCTGTGAACAAATCCACGACAGAGAAGGAACAGTTCATGTTCCAGACTTGTGGAATCACACACCCTGTTTGCTATCCCACTTGGGTTTCACATTGTATGCATAAATGAGACACACATATTAATACAGCTAAAATCAGCAATACAGTAATTTAAATGCAGGGAGCATTTAAATAAAAATCAAAGAATATAAAATATCCTTAGTCTTCGTGCTGGAGCAGCTTTTTCCAAGCTTGTCTCAGTAAAGCATCATGGCCTTGCCTAACAGTTGCATAGAGCCCACAAAGCAAACTACTGGAGCTTTTATTTTGCCAGAAACCACAGACATTTGTTTTTATTAGCACATCTGAGGTAACTTTGAACTAACTTTGTTCCAAATAAGGAGCAACACAGTGGACATGGCAAGCTTTCCCAAGAAAATAGCAAATGGCTATAACATCTCATGGAATGGCTGGAATATTTTAAAGGGTTTTTTTGTCCTGAAAATAAAACCTCATCTCCTCTGATCAAAACAAGTATATGTTTTATATTGTATATACACATTTACAATATTTAAAACATAATTATATTTATATTAAGGAAGGCACTTTACAAAATGTAAGCATCATTTTTAATAGATTTCAGTGATTTGTAAACCTCACTTTCACTATGGGTACTTTCCTATGGGATCTCTTGTTTTTCCTCTAGTCTTGAATCTTTTAAAGCCCCTCTCATTATTTTTGTTGTCTGAAGTTGGGCAATAATGTTACTGTGATTAATTAAGCAAAAAGACATGGAAATGGGGGTGTGGTAATCATCAGATAATAAAGCCCTCTGGGTCTTGCAATGCACGAGGTGCAGGCAGGACCCTTTATCCCCAGAGGTCTGATTATCTCCAGGAAAGCTACACCTCCCTGCACTTGCTGTATGGCTATTATGAAATATCTTTACATTTTATAGATAAAGTAAATTACTTTAATCACTGAAAATTGCCAGTGTTGTGAGGTTTCAGCTGTGAGGTTCACAGAGCTTAATCTGCCCATTTCAAGTCTGAAATAACCAATAATTGTTCTAATAAAAGCATCAGTAAATCATTATTTAAATGCTGGGATCATCCCCTCAGAGTGGCAAAGGCACCTTCTGTGTGTTTGATGACATGGGGTGCTCGTTTACCCATAACCATGGAAGTGCAGGCCACGAGGGAAATGCTCTACCAGGGCTATTTAGTGTGTGTAATCAATGCTTTGTTAGAGCATCAAATTATTTTCTGTCATTCTGCAAAGTCCTAGGTCAGCAAACAATAACATCTGCCCAACATCTGAAAATCTCTTTGGAAAAATTCCAAGTGTCTTCAATTTGTCACACTTCCAATCAAGCATTTTTCAGAAAATCTTCAGTGGCTTTTGTTCAAAGGCAAAATATATTTTCCCATTGCTAAATCATTGGAAGGCACAAGAAGCATGTTTACTAATTGCAAATGGGATGGGGATGTCAGTGACAACTCTATCCTGCCCTCCACGAGCTCTGGAATTGTGAGCTCAGGGCTCTGGCAGACACCACAGTCAATCAAAAGCTGAATCCTCCTCACTGCTGCCAGCCCCGGGATGCTGAGAGCTCACATTTCCCTTCCCTGCAGCAGCACAGAAGGAGAAATTTCAGAGTCACATCCCAACTGATGATAGAGTCACTGACTGACAGAAATATCATCTTTCAGGGAGGGTATTTCCAAAACAAAAATTGCCTGCTCTGATAGATTATCCTTACCTGCCACATTACAGAATATATTTGAGATAATCTATTTGGAAAGGTTTGCAAGCAGTTCCAGGGCTGTGCATTTCTGCTTCCAGGAGGCTTTCAGGGACCTAATGCACACCAGAAAAGCATTACAGGATACAGACATAGCTAAAAAGCACTCCTGAGTACATGACTATCCAGAAAGATGATCTATGAACTGTGTAAATAGATGAATTAAAAGCAATCCAAGGCCTTTTTGCAGTGCAATGTTCATATTCACATACAAGCTGAAGAGCAGTCACCCAGGAAAGCAACTAGTTATATTTATTGGACTAATGTACAACAGTTTCCACTGGCATGACAAACTGGAGATGTTTTACCTAGAAACAGAAAAAATATCCTTAGGAGAGATGAAAAAACAGAACTAGGAGGCAGAGGAATACTGGCCCTAATGCCATTTATCCTACTTTTTTAAAGAAGTGCTAAAAAAGTTGACACATTTCTCATGACAGGAAAGTAATTTTATTTCAGAAGGAAAATGTGTGCTATCAGTAATTCTCCAGAGAAATCTGAGATTATTGTGCCAGAGGCAATTAACCCTGAGTAATAAAAACTTCTAGCAGCCTCAAATGACAACCTGATAGAAGAGCAGATATTTCCAAGGGAAAATAGTGACTTGCAAACAAGATATCTTTTTCTTCTCTTCTGGCTTTCAACCCAAGCTTTTAAGCTTCCTGCAGTAATTTGTTTACCAAGCTGACTAATGAGAAGAATTAATCAGAAGACTTTTCATGGGAGAAATATGACCAGTAATATGAGCAAGAGTTGTATGATACAGAAGACCAATGTCATCTGCTTCTGGGAGAATTCCAAATTGAAAGGTTGAATCTGGTTATGAGATACAGTGTAGGAGATGAGGAGGAATGCTCTGTGGAAGCTGCATGAAAAAAAAAAAAACCCAAACAACTAATTAGAAAAAAAATAAATGAGAATATCAGTCCTAGGATTGAAGAGGAGATCAAATTTAAGGCTAGACTTGTTCACTCCTTAAGTATAACATATATAGGGAGCTGGAAAAGTCAGTGAAAGGACTGATATGAGAAAATCACAAAAATGAGGAAAATTGGAACATTCTGCCTTCTGATAACTAACTTGTTAAAAAGAAAATCTATTGCATTTTTGAGATTCAAAGGTAAACATTAAAATTTCAGCATTGTTTCATCTGGGACACAACTACTCTACTTCCCAGTGGTTGGTACAGTGCTGAGTTTTGGATTTAGGGTAACAATAATGTTGATAACACACTGAGGTTTGAGTTGCTGCTTGCACTAAGAGTTTTCAGCTGGCCAGAGGGAAATTCCATCTCATGGGATATTCCATCTCATGGGATATTCCATCTCATGGGATCCATGGGCAGTGCATGTCCTGGGAGGGAAGCTGGCCAGGGATTGCTCAGGTGGGTGGTGAGAAATCACAAAGTGCCTCACTTGGGTTTGATATTCTGATCAAATTCAGTACACTTCCAAATGAAACAGACTAAGCAGCCACAAAATTTTTAGCTACATAAAGTTCATGATGTAGCCCATGGGTTAATGCAGCTTCCAAAACTGACTTCCATCTTATAATTCAGGAATACAGAGTGAACAAAAGATAACAAAAAACTACCCTGAGAATAAAAAAGGTGGGCTCTTAGGAGCTGTCACTGAAGTACTCCTTATTGAATTTTAAAGCAGAAATCAGTTAAAGTTTTTGGTTCAGTATATCTCTTACAAAAAAGGGCACAATGGTCTTGGAAGTTACCTCTGCCAGAGCTCTGCTTTATGTGGTACATTGTGCATCCAGTAATTTTCTTATGCAAGCAAAGCAGAAACATGGAGTTAAATTCACCATACCTCAGTATTTCTCGAGGTATTTCTTCTGAATTTTCTTCTGAACAAGCAAATAAACCTAAGTTTAACAAAAATGTTGAGAACATGCTGAAAGGAGGAATTGGAAACTGGCATGCAACATGGCATGTAGTAACTTTTAACAAATATATGAGCTGTGATTGAACACAGCATAACCAAAGCTGTTCATGAGTATGTTGGTCAGTGTGCTCTGCTGCTCACAGCACAGAGCTCATGTACATCTGAAAAAACTTCCAACCAGTTCCAGACACGTGGCACACCCAAAATAAAAAAAGCCACAACCATAAAAATTCTTGATTATCTAGAAATGGAAATACTGCAACATCTGACCCCAGAGTTTGGGGTCCAGCTCTGCAGCTGGTTCAGACTGGGCTGGCTCAGGAGAGCTGTGGCTGCTGAGGAGAAGGGCAAAGTTTAGATTGAATAATGATGTTAGAAAAGGATTCATGTAGACACTCAAAATCAGGTAAGCTCCTCTCTAATACGGAAATTGCACTCATGTAACATTCATGCAGAAATATTTTACGTAGCTACAGTAAATATGATCAAAGCCTTTAATTGTAAAACAGGCTGGAGCTTCGTGTGAAGAATTTTGGGTAATAAGCAAATATGAAAGCCAACTTGGGGGTTACCTAAAAGGGTGAACAGCCTTTGAGGTACCAAACTTAAAGCCTCCTGTGCATCAAAATCTATAATATTTAGAAATAAAACAGAGATCTTTGAAGGCATGAAAATCCTGAGGCTTCAAGAATATCTTATTTAGGCTGAAGAATATATTACATAAAATGGGAGAGGGCATTATGAACACAGCCTAACAAGAACACAGAGTAATGTCTCAACATGCTTTTTGTTCAAACTTTATAGGAAATTAGATTAATAATGCATGAGTTGTTTTATGCTAAGGTTACTGGCTCACCCGCCCCCTCATTTATTTTCCTTTGGAAAACATTCTACTTTTACATACAAAATTAGATTTTTCCCATTTTATTCAACATGGCTAGAGCAGACACAGAGCTCTCAAAATCGCTTTTAAAGTCACTTTTATTGAGCTATGCAAAGCTCTTCTGTTCATGTGGGTATTCTTTTTCTTATTGCAAAAAGTAGACAACCTAAAGAGCAGCACAACTAAATTATATAAGTTTTTACAGCATCACTGGTTCTTTCAAAGATGTTTTTAAAGTAACTTGTGGTAAATTGTGATATTTACCATATCTAGGGAAAACCAGCATGTGTTTGGAAGCAAACCTCATGGTATCTATGGGGGAAAAGAACAAGGTGTGGGCAAGAGAATATTCCCATCATTCTTCCATTTTTTCTCGGTGGGAAAAGGGTCAAGCTGATATTAGGATCAGTTTTTCAGCTAAGATTTGGGCAGGAAAGCCTCCACTCTGTTTCCATCCTGGAGAGAAAAGGGCTGCAGTAGCACAGACTGTCCTTGAAGCCACCACACCTCCACCTGCTCCTCTTGAAGATTAAGCTCTGTGCAGTCCTTGTCTTGGCTCATGAAACACAATTTTTGGCATTTTAGGGGCAGTTGGAGGTGGTAAATGAGATAAAGGAATTCCTGCTAGCAGAGTACAGCTGAGGGTACTACAATGGCTCTTGAGCACAGTGACTCATGGAATATCAGACAGCCAAACACACGCTGAGATATTTCCTTAAATGACAAATCATCACCAAAAGAAAGCTGTGAAACTGTTGCCATCACCTTCAAAATATAAATAGGGGAGAAGAGGGCAAAAGAGAAAAAAAGATTTGTCCCATACAATCACAAACCTCGTTAACAGAACAAGAACAGATAACCTTTTTGCTGCTAAATTCCTGCAGTCATTAATTCAAACAGTTGCAGGGATGAAAAGGAGCTCAAAGACCACAATCTGAGATAGAGCCATCTGCACTTAAATAAACATTTACCAGATAAAACTAACAATTCTTTAAAATCTTCAGTTACATTTTTTCCTTTTGAAAAACTGCCTTTTACCTGCTTAAGTATCAGTACAGTGAGATTTTATTATTTTTTATTTTTTTTTTTTCCTGAATGGAGATATTCTCTTTCTACAAACTAAGCCAATTTCCTCTTGTCCTTCACCTGACAGTCACAGGGAGCAATTCAGGATACTCCTGATAACTATTTAGACACTGAAATGCTACTGTCAAGATTCCTCTGTTTTTCAAAAGCAGAAAACTAAAACAGTTTTTTCAGCTGTTGATTCAAGCTTTATATTTGGTGTTTTACCAAAAGACTGTGCTTTATCATCAAAAGACTCAAAGCAGGTAAATATAGTATAAATTAATATATCCTGAAGATATATATATAATTACAGTCAAAGACTTCTCACTTTGTCAATACAGCCACTGTGAACTTCTTCATTGCCTTCACTGGGAATAAAATTATTCTAAAGAAAGAAAACAGAGTACAGATCCACGATGATCTTTATGAATAACAGCACACGGGAAAATTCTGGAGAAATCTACTTTTACAATCTACTTTTTTTTTATCTACTTCTTTTACACCCTTTCCCTAACTTCAGAGAGAAGTTGCATGTAGGAGATAAGTAGGATTTGACTGTAAAATAAGTCACTAACCATGTACACTAATATTTTAAGAGGTCATCATCTGGCACACAGGCAATATTAATAAAAAAAAAATACATAATTCAGTTTTCCTTTGCTTGTAACTAATAATTTCATTGCCAAAGTTCTCACAAATTGAGAGAGCCAGCAACAAGAATAATTTTCTGTAGATTATAAAAGTTAATTTCCAATACATTATGTATATCATTCTTTAAATGTCACATCCAAATGCATTTTTAGTGACTGATCTTAATTTTGCATATGCTTTTAAAGTCGTATTCATTAAAAAGTAATCTCAGTAAATTGACGTCAGGACCATATTTCATTTCGTCAATCAAATTCCTGAAATGTTTTGAGACAAACTCTTGCACATCACTAACTATACCTGGGAAATGATTGTTTCACTCTCACTTCAACTACACCCTGAAACATCAAAAAAAAAAAAATAAATTAGCAACTTGCTAGGGAGAGATCCTTCACTTAAAGTAAAATGGAGAATGGTGCTGCCCTGCAGGGAGTTTTTTAATCTGCTTTTTGCAGAAATTCCAGGTGAAGCTCCTGACCTGGGGACAGCCACACACCCAGGGACAGGAACAGGATTTTCTGTGCTGTCCTTTGGGAGCTACCAAAGCTAAGTTACCTTTCCTGCATACACATAAACATTTCTAATTCATTTCTGATCTCAAATTAGCCTAAAAATCCAATGAAGAACAGGTTTTGCTTTAATTTGCTGGGAATTTCATCATGTAATAACATCAGAGGAGTTAATGTACAGCTCTATTAATTGAAAGTAGAGCTTCAGGGGTTGGTGGAGCTCTTTGGTTCTTTTTCTCATTTCTTTGTAGAGAATGAACTTTGAATTTTTATATTTTCAAGTCCTGTAGATTTGTGACACAAAACACTTTTCCCTCATTCTTGTCACAACAAGATTAGGGGAAAAAAGGCTTTTTTTGGCTGGCTTTCTCTTTTTTTTACATATAATGACTCAGATCAGCTAGTCAGTCTGACTACCCCTACAATGTCACAGCTTTCAGGCTGACATTTATGTTCATTTTAATATTTCCTTCTGGCTAATAAAGAAAATTGGCAAATCAAGTACTCATAGAAAAAATGTTCCTGAGCAGTTGGTTGTGCAGGGAGATATGAAAAACCAGAATGCTGGAGAAAGGGGAAAAAAAAAATCCCAAAACTGAATCTGATTTTAAATAGTTTCCCAACAAGATCTGGAGGAATCCTGACAATTTTTTTAAGATAGATTCAATGATATTAAAGGTGATTTTCCTCACCTAGTGTTGTATCTTGTTAAATGAAGAGAGACACGTGGTAATTCTTTGTTCTGTGCACCACAATAATTCATGAACAGAGCTGGGAGCAAGGAGCACCATATATCACATATATCATAAAGAAAAATAATCCAAGTTCACTGAGATACACAGGCCAGTCCTAACTGCCCTGGGAGGGATCCTCAGTGCCTGGGATCCCAGTACAGCCTGCCATAATTCTGCCTTCAAGATCAATCTGTGTTTTTTTTCCCTANATTATATATATAAAATATAAATATAAATATAAATATATATAATGTATATAAATCCTCAGAACTTGCCTAAAATCTCTCCATGTCATTTCCTCTAAGAACAGAGGAGGGTCATGAGATCTGGCTGCTAAAATTTCCACCTACACTGGCCATAGGGTAAAATTAGGGTCCTTTACTCCTGCCTCCCAAATTCTAGAAAAAAGTTCTACAAAAACCCTCCAGAAGTTTTCCAGGTAATTATTTGGCCTCACCTAAATCACAGAAGAATCTGAGAGTGGGACTTGGTGCTTTGGGCTGTTCTGTCCCAGCCACGTTCTGGGACAAATATTGCAAAATACTGGAAATATTTAGGATATTTTAATTTCATTTTGAGGAGGAAAGCATTCATCTCCACCAACCTACCTAACTAACATTTTGTCCCAAAGATATACAACTCCTCAGGAAATCCTCCTGACTGAGGCACAAACAAAATACTCTAAAAATTAGATTTGTTGTCTGTTAACACCCTATTTTATATTCAATTTTCTTTTGTCACATTCCAAGAAAGCAATTATTTTTGCATGTACAGACACAATGTTCTTTCTGAAAGGTACAGCTTCATATCTTTGTCCATCCCTTTTGATTTATTGCCTCAGTGTCAATATACAATGTCTGTGCCAGCATTTTGAAACTCAAAAAGGGGCATTTGCTCCACAGAATACAAATGCTAGTTCAAAGAAAATCTTTGCTTGCATTTACACTTGGAGAAAACAGATTTTAAAATCCTGTAAACCTGTTTAAATTTGGTTTACTGGCAGTACCTGCCCAGTTTTGACATTTAGCTCTTTAGGTCCAACACAGAAAAATCACCATCATGCTCTGCTGATTAGTAACATCTTAATCTTAAAAACAACCAAACCAACAGCATAATAAAAAGAGATTTTAATTTGCTAGGTCATTTTAAATATTATAATCTGATGTAGGAGCCCACTTGAAGTGCCCAGAGTTTTCTGTTCTGGCTGGAATTTACAGAAGTGCTTTTGGCAGGTGTATACAGAAATACAGCAAGAATATTTTTGCAACTCAACTTTTTTTTTTGTCTTACCGACTATTTTTACTGTTGGAGTGTTAATCTGCTACAAACAGCACAGTTCCCCTCATTAGTTTTGTTTGCTCAAGATGTTTATGTCCTTTTGTTTGCAAACACAGCAATGCTAATGGAATTTTTTCCATATTCTGTGCCTAGCTTTTGAAACTAGAAAGAGCTGATGAGCATGGATGAGAACACTTTTTTTCCCTGTTTCTATGGGACCACAATTTCTTCACATTGGCTACACTGAGAAATTTGAGAGAAATACTTCTATTTTCAGCTGAAATCCACTATTACTGCATGTAAGGAATTTTCTGAACTAAAAAAAAAATAAAATAAAATAAAAATTAAAAAATAAAATAAGATTAATTGTGGCAGACTGACAAGTGGTCTAACTCTGCACAAAGGAGAATAACAGCAGTGAATATCAAGCAGAAGTGACTCACTGAAAATGCCCCAGAGTTTACAGAAAAAAAGTTCTGGGGAGGGATGTGCAGGGGCAGGGGGACACCACACAAACACTGAGCAAACCCAAAAAGTGTTTTTATCTTGCTGCAGCATCCTTGAGTTGTTTTTACACCACCACCTTTAAGAAAGGCTTTGTTTGAAGGGTTTCACCAGGGAACATTTTGGTGTTTTTGAGTTTTATGTGAATAACAGGTCCCTGCACCATGACAGCCCTGCAATGCACCCGTGCTGGAAACACACAGCATTTGTGTTCTTAACCCTGTGATTTGGGAACAATGACTGGTAATGTAACTCACTTAACTGCATTGCTTTTAATTGAAGATTATCTTGATTACAGCCAAAGGGCACTATTAATACTCTGAATAAATGACTAAGACTTTAGCATTTGAATGTTGTAGAGAAAATAGAACTAATTAGCACTAATTTAATTCTAAGATTAAAGAAAATTCTTTTTTTTTTTTAATTTTTAATTTAAGATAAACTATTTTACTCAGAACAAAGAAAGAATAATAAGTACTTTTTCCAACTGAAAGGCATTTTTTACTTTTGCATTATTTCATTAATATGGGAATATGGGAATCATGACCCCATTAAAGATCAAATAATAAGCATTTAATTATTGACAGCAAATAAATTTTTAATAAAGATACAAGGGTTTTGCTGTATAAAAGAAAGAAAACAAAGTACCTCTGACCCAGAAATTCTTGGAGGATCTCACACCACTATATCATCTATAACCTAATTTTAAAAGGATAGGTTCACAAAGGGACATGTCATTTTTCTTTCTTCTGTACCACAGAATGAGGTTCTGCAAGTATAACATCTGTGAAAATGCTCCCCAGAAGTACCCCAGTTCTATCTTAATCATGCACTTAAACTAAATAATACATTGAATATGTCATAACCAGGAGGACAGTCATGATAAAAAGTGATTTAACCCCTTTTTACTCTACAAAATAATACTTTCTTTTCTTTACCTTGGGACTAGTTGTCATTTATAATTTCTGACCAAGGGAAACATAATGGATTTACAATGAAACCCTGATGCTTTCCCAAGGAACTTGAAGATGCAGAAAATAAGCACCCCTTACATTAGCAGACAAAAAGTTGTTTTCATTGGAACTCTGAGCCTCACCCTGATGCTGGCAAATAACAGCTTGCAGGTTCTGAAAGCATAGTTTCTGGCTAATCACATTTCTACAAGGTAAAAATAAAATGAACTTTTTCTGAACCTTCTGATTCATCACATAACTAAAAGATTCAACATGCCTTTTTCATCTTTGCATTCAGATTCAGAAGGGACCCCAATCCAAGAGCCCCAGACCAACCAGTCAGTACCAAATATTCAGATTAGTTTCCTAAAATGAATAGAAATACCTACAAGACAAATAAAAAGGCAGAAAATAAAGATGGATTTGGAAAATCATTGCTGTATGAAACTCTAACTCTTTTCCCAAATTACTTCTTTTGCCACCTGTAAGTCTCATCCAAACATCACATCAAGGAAGGGAAAAAAATTCTTAAAAATGTAAAGAGTAGAAGAAAAAGAGGAGCTGTCAGAAGACAAAATATTTACTAAATTATGGAATCTATTTAGTCTTTTCATAGCTTAAATGAAATAGCATATTCTTGACAGATGAGAAAATTTCAAACGATTCTATGTTGAGATTCAGGACGAGCTGAGTTTCACGAATTTGCAGAAGTGGGTTGAAGCTCTCCCATGCACTGCTTCCCTTCAGACTCCCCAGACTCCCAGAAGAAACATAAAATATAAATAGGGAGAAGTGAATCACATGAACATTTGGAAAAATATCTCCTCAACAGTTCAGTGCAAGTGAGTTTATGGAGAGTGTGATCTGTTGGGAAGAAATCCCTTCCTTTGAGGCACAGGTGGCTCAGGGAGGTTGTGGAATTTCCATCCCTGGGAGCATCCAGGGCCAGGCTGGATGTGGCTCTTAGCAGCCTGGGCTGCTGGAAGGTGTCTGCCCATGGCAGGGCTTGGAATGAGAGGGAATTTTTGGTTCCTTCCAACCCAGGCCATTCCAAGATTCCCTGATCTAGAGCTCCCTTAGTTGTCCCAGTCCCTCAGCCCTGGTAGGAAACTGGCAGCAGCCATGGAAATAATCTGAATTTTGTGTCTGGCAGCAGCAGGAAATAATAGTCCTCATCACCCTGCATTTCACAAAATCAAAATCTGCAAAACAACATGCTTTTTGCACAATGCATTTCTCATTTCCTTCTGCACCTACACTGGTCAGAATGGTGGAGCCACCAACACTGTTCTCAAGGATATCCAGAAAATTCATGAGTTAAAAGTGAACATTTTGGAAGGAATTTGACTGCTTGGAAAAAACCAAAAATATAGACAGAAACCTGGAAACAGTTTATCCCCAATCTCTCTGTTGTAAATTTACATCCCAGTTTTTGTGACACATCTGGTGCAGCCACTGCAGGCTAAACAAGGACAGGGTGATTGCTGCTCTCTGATTCGGACCAAGCCTGAAGGACCATTTAAAGATAATTTTTAGGGTGAATTTTCCCAATCTCCTAGAACAGGAAAACTTCAAGTTAGCAACATCTGCTTTATTGGGAACAAAATTAAGCTCCTAGTAATCACTTCTGAAAACGCTTTGCAATGAAAATTTCAAACAAGCGTTGTTATCAACTACTACTGTTACAAAAAACCGATTTTTTTTTTCATGTTTCTTCTAATACAACGTGGAATTTTATAGTGTGAAATACAGTGAATAATGCCTGGTTTGCCTTGGATGCAAAATGCAGTCTGTGAATATTTACACCAACAAGATTGTTCTGCAGGCAGCTCCTCAGCCTGTTTGCCAGGGAACACTCTTTGGGAAAGCACCTCCACTGCTGAGACTTCCCAGGAATGTTAGAATTAAGGTAAATCATGGATCTAAAGTAAAACAGCATTAAACTGAGCACCTGGGAATGGCTTTGGGCTGCTTAAAGCAAATATTCAGCATATTTGGAGAGAAGGAAAAGTTTACCCAGATGTGCATATGAAGTACAACAAAAATTTTCACCTGCAAAACATTAAAAGAAACTTTAATTAATTTCATATTAACACTCATGGGAATCACCACTCCTTAAGCCTCTTCACAACATGACCTGTCTGCTGCCACAAACCAGAGAAAACATAGCAAGGATCCATATACAGATCTAAGAGCCTCAAAGTGGTGAGAAGTTTCACATCCAGACCTCAGCAGGTAAAACACATGGTTTACAGGAATGATGGAAAACAAAAATTTGCCATGTTTGATGACAAATGAAGGCACCAACATGGAGAACTCCATTTTTCAAAATAGCCATGGCAGATATTTTAGCGTGGACAGCACATTTAAGATTCTTTTCCCCCAAAAGGATGTGAGCTGTCAAAAATACTGACCCAAATTCACATCTAGTGCTATAATGAATAATAATAAAATATAATATATAATGAATAATAATAATATAAAGAATAATGGCTAGAGAGGCTTCAGTTGTAGAGGCAGACAGAAACATTTGTCTACCCTAGCATTTGACAAAAAAAAAAAAAAAAAAAGAAAAATGTTTATTTCTTACAAGTGGGGCAAAATTTGGTGAAGCAAAAAATACCAGTCCTGGCCCAAGGTATATCTGATTTCTCCTCTCTATGCAGATTCTTGCCTCCTAGTCACATTTACCTGCCACATTAACTTCTCAAACTCATTCACTGAATCTAGGTTAATTTTAAATACAAAGCCCTCATTTGCTCAGCTGTGAAAGTTTCTCAACAATGTAGGAGAACATCTAGAAAACATAGTTGCCAGCTTTTTTTAATATTAAGAAAAAGAGTGAGTAGTTTTCCTGATCTACCTTCTCTATAACAGCCATCTCTTCTGATCCCTTTATCATATCTCTTTTTATTCATTCTGCTCTGAAATAAAAAGGCTTAGTATTTTCCACCTCTTTTCATATTACTCTTGTTCCATAACTCCAATTATTCTTGTTTTCCCTTTCAACAACCTGCTTATTTCTTCCATATCTTTTTGAAGCTACAGGGAAAGAATAAATATTCAGTTCTACTAGGAAAAAAAAACCCAAACAAACAGATTTTTCTTGTAAGTATTAGACTAGGGTTTTCTTTTATCACCATCCTGTTCTTTACACAAGCTAAAGTACTCTGGTCCCTGGTGAACAAAATTCTTCAACAAGGTCATTGTCCTTCAAGAAACCATATAAACCAATTTTTTATTGCACTCCAAGCCTTTTTCATTTAAAATGACCATAACCACAGAGTGAGAAGTCAACTAGAGAAAGGAAAAACTTGACCAATATTCTCATCAATCAATCAGTTTCTATTTGTTTATAGGCCAGAGTTGGTAGTAATGAAACCAAACTTTGACCACAGTCCTGTGAATAACTTCAGGGTGCTTTTTTATCAGTATTTCAAGGAGTCTGCAAGTGTCAGCCACAAATAAACTTTGATTTTTCAAGTAGGCTGATGTCTAGTTGGTTTGGGGCAGGGTAGAAGACTCTCACAGAGTTTTCTTTAAAAAAACAAAAGAATGATTATTTAAGAATGTTAATCTAATAACATGCTGCACCCCTTACTTCTGCCTGATGGTTTAATTATTAGTAACTCAGTTCAGTTCATTAGGGACCTATTGTGCTGCTGTTGGCAAAACAGAAATGTCACTGCATGTTAAATAATTAAAAGCAATAAAACAAACATTATCTTTTGAGTCCTGGATTTATAAATTGCTATTAAGCACGCAGCCCTTTAATCAATAACTACTTATCTATTTTGTTTTAGTGAATAATGAGTATAAACTCTTTCCTGCCACTCTAATTATGATTTGATGACTTCCCAATTCTTCCTACTATAACCATTGATATTTTGCTCCATTTGGGTTTTACTACAAACTATAAATATGAGCAACAGTTTGTGCATCCAACAAGCAATGTAGCAGCACTAAGCCCTGTTTCCCCAAGCCAATCACTTCCTTTTTTTCCCATTTTCTGGAGTGTCAAATAATTCTGTGTGACCAAAACCTGCAGTCCTTAATCACTGGATTTGTGTGCCACTGTGTATTTATCCTGCAGCACAGAACTGGTTCAGACTCAGTCCTAAATAAAATAGAAACTTGGAAACTTTCAGGGAGAAGCTGCAGTGAAAGGTTATTGAATGTTCTTTATGTAAAATAGAATAATGGCCTGTTGGGCCCAAGCCTCAGAATTTTGGGAGAATTTAATTGCTAGTCATAAGAAGTGGGACCCCAGTGGCACAGTAACTGTGTGCACTCAGTTCTTAGTTCCTTCAGCCCAAACCATGTATTTTATCACCAACAATTACCATTATTGAGTTCTGAACAATGAAGACCGAACAAAGGCACAGTCTGACTCAGAAAACCTTGCTAACAGGCAGTTTTTTTTAGACTGGAATAATCATAGAAGAGATTATTTTGTAACTGAATATCATCATTCTTATTTTTCATCTTTTTGGTTCTATCACATTATGGCAGTCCTGTCAAGAATTTTCACCTGCCTCAGTCAGAAACAGAGAGGGAGCACAATGCAAAATAAAAGGCAGAGTACATCTAGCTTTTACAAATATTTACTGCTGACAGGAAAGGAATAAAGTGGAGAATAATGCCTCTGCTGCTGACTTTGTCACAACTTGGGACAAACTTTAAGAGCCATTAAGAGAGTCACTTTCATGCTATAATTTCAAAACTGAGCTGGGCACGTGTAGGCTGGATTTGGAAAGGAAGCAAACCATTAAATTATCATGTATGATTTAGGTATTTCTGCTGCCACATTGGCAATGATCACCTTTCAGTGCCAGAGCTAAAATATCACCTTCTATTTCCTTCACAACTGCCTCTCACCCAACCAGGCAGAAAGTCTAATGCCCCTGCAGAACAATTACTCAAATCCTTGGGAAGAGGGTACTTAATTCAGCCTGAATTATAATTCTTATAATTCAGCTCCCTTCCAGCAAAGGGCAGGTTAACTGTGAGAAGCAAAGGCAGTGTGATCACAGGGGCACAGCAGCACCAACAGGGGAAGAAAAAAGGTGTTTCAGGTATTAATATAAGGGCTAGCAAGTGCCTGACCTGAGCTGAGCTGCTCAGTTGAGTGGAAGACAACAGCAAAGAAAACCAGAAAAATGTAAGATCTGTGGAGGGAAATACAGTCACCCTGCACTTATTAGTTTGAGAACAAAGTAATTAATACATCAGAGTGACAAAAAATATTTCTTAAATAACCCATTGCAAGCTCTTCACAGCTACTTTGTGCTTCTTTTCTTTTTCCTCTAGTAGGTCTCTTAGAGCCACAATTCCTGAATATCTATTTTCTGTTCAGCAGAGACAAAGCACTCTTTACCTCAAAGCATAGTTGTACATGACAAAAACTGGTAATTACAAGCTCCTGGCCTTAGCTGACCATATTTTACAGTGCCTTTAGTTGGGCAGGATCTCAGAATAATCAGTTTTGCATTGCCTGTACCCTCAGTTTAGTTTGCACACCATGATTATGTGTTTAACCTTTGCAGCAAGTGGACATAGGAAGACAAATGTTTCATATTAAAAGGGAAAGGCTGAAACAAAATGCCAATAGGTATGTTTGTTTTCTTCAAAAAAAGAGAAAAAAAAGTCAGCAAGAAGGCAAAGGAAAACAACTTAACATGCACTAAAGAATTCATCAAACTTGAGAGAGTGCTGGCACTTCCAATATTTATATATATAATAATATATATAT
>VXBI01008787.1:560575-580393 GCA_013397375.1 Toxostoma redivivum | reverse complement strand
AAAAAAAAAAATAAAAATAAATTAAAAAAAAATAAAAAAAAGGGTTACATAGGCTTTTCATCATTTCTTCAACATCTTGATCTCACATGTTCTTCTGGGCTGTGCACTCTGCAGATTTGCAATCTGAAAGAGCTGGTCTGAGCTATTTTCAGGAGACCAAGCTATCTGCAGAGTCAACATCACTTGGGGTCCAAGATCTAAACCAAGGAATTCATTCACTGCTCACCTGAATGCCAACAGGAGAATCTTCTCCTTCTATTTGTCATCCCCTCCCTCCCTGGACACAATCACACTGTCCCCAGGTACATCCTGTTCCCCACAAATTCCTCTCTTGGCCTCTGCTGATCATAATGGATCCTTGAGCAAATTGATTCTGCACTTACAGATATTTACATTTTCAACATGTTGGGTTTAGTGATGAAATAAGAAAAGAGCAATGGAAAAAAAGAGAAGAGCATCTGAAACAAGACAGGAATTAACTTCTGAGCATGGATAAAACCAACTGCAGATCCAAATCCATTTTCAGACAAAAATTTTTTTCAAAAGACAGTTAAAGGAGATTCATATTTGGGGAATTTTATCCATATATATATGTATGTATGTGCATATTTATACATAGACATATATTACTAAGGCTAGAAAATTCAAAGTATAAAACAATATTTGAAATCCTTTCAAGTTTAAGAAATTAAAAACTCACTGCTCAGGTACCTAAGAAACCTCATATTCTTCTGTCTCCTTACCAAAAAATAACCAAATAGATTTGAAAAGCACCTCATAGGCACACAGTAAAAGACCAAATTGGAGTGATTTTTAAAAATCACTCTGCTTTGGGATGCTTGTTTCAAACTCTTACTCAAATATTTCACTTCCAACTTTTACTTAATGAAAGATGTTTATGATATCACCTCTTCCTCTTTATTTACTGATGTCATTCTAGGTATAATGGAGACTCCACAGCTGTATTTTCTAAATATTCACAGCTTTAAATGTTTCTGGAGCTGTAATACAGAACACACCTACAGACAATGAAGAGTTCCCATTTAATTAAGGAGCTTGAGGTAGCACACAGTCAAATCTCCTTAAGCATCTCACAAAAACAGTGTTCACAGCTGGATTTTAACCCCACTCTTCATCAGGCCTTAGCTAAAACCATAGTTTAGATATAGAGAACAATAAAGAAAAAGTCTCAAGAGCAAAGCACATCTCACTGAATATCTTCATGGGCAGGGAATCCAAGCCAGTAAAATGATGAGGCAGTGAACAACATCACAAATAGTAAAGCAGAAAAAAATAGAAGTGGGCAAGGGTAATTTAGGCATAAGCCTAAAACTGCTTCAACATTAAGGTTTTATTCTGTGCCAGAAGTTCTGGCACTGCTCTGCAGCTCCAAATGGCAAAATTCCTACTGTGTCTTTAACAGCCAGGCATAACTATTTAACCATTTTGGGAGCAAAGCAGAATATGCAGCTCCAATTAACACTAATGGGAGCTGTATGCTCATTCAGCCACACGTGCTGCTAAAAATGAAAAGTAAAGTAAGAAAAAAATCCCATTTTTAAAGGCAAAAGGTTCACATTCTAGATATTTTTACTGAGTGGAAAAGAAAAAAAAAAGACTATTATAATACAGTTGTTACAGGCAGCATAAACTGCTACATAAAAAAATCTGAACACCAAATAATCAGTGATGTGTAACAGTGATATATAAAACGAGTCAAGGCATTTGCATGGATAGAATATAGTGGACACAAGTCACAGCTAAATCCTGCAACTTGCAGCTAGAAGTTATTGCAAAAAGTTTCAGAGTGCTCTGCTCCATCTAATCAACAGCATCACTCTAAAGAGAGACCATCTGTGTTTGTTAATATGGCCTTAAGTGTTAAATTTGCTGCTGCTGTCTTGAGCTGTGTCAAGACTGTTTAAATAAATGCTGTGACTTGCTAAATCTTGTCCTTGGTTAATTAAAACCATGGGTTTGAAGTAAGTTGCTCAATACATTCTCTTTACTCACTGTTCACTGTTGATAAACTTACTAAAGAATTGCACAATACATATTCAGGGCTGCAAATACAACAAAAAAGGAAATGAGAATGTGAATTTGAAGAAATTCCCAGAGTAGAAAAAAATCAACTGTCTTGCTGTGATTAAAGAAAGAAACAGCTTCATAAAAACGGGAAAGATTTATTAATTTCTAAATAAATCTATTTTTAATGGATAACATTCCTATATAAGTTAGATAAGTGCAGGTTATCATCTGAGAGAGATGTTTTATAAGCATCAGAAGACTGACAAAATAAAACAATTACAATTAAAAAAAATTCCAAACTCTATTCTAAGAGGAATTCAAGTAATTTATTAAGTAAGGCACAAAATACCTGCCTAATGTGTCAGATTTTTTCTTCTAATTGGGATTTGAAATAATGCAGAAAGACTGCTGTGTGCTCCCTTCAATTGTAGGTGGGCACATTGTCATTAGATTTTTTAGTTATTGGCTGACTGGAGTGAGAATTGGTTTTCTATGGTTTCTATTGGTTTTCTATGTTGGGAAAATGTTTTCCTAAATGTTTTCAAAGGGATCTGAAAACTTCTAGAGCAACTGGGGCAAGATATGATCCATAAAGGGGGTCCTGCACATCCAGCTCATGCACAAGAACCTTCCAAGCATTGATTAGGGTTAGATCTGTCCAACTCCTCCATTCTGGTTCCTGTCCATCCATCAGTCAGCTTTCTGAGCCAGCTGCACCAAATTACAGCTGCCAAAATATTACCTATCAGTAATTGAAGAATGCCTAATGATGGCACATCAGAGTAAAGCTTTTTAAGCCAAAAGAGATAAGAAAAAGCTCTTCTGGTTCTGTCAAGGTACACAGCACTTTGACATTGCATGCAGACATAATGTGCAGAAGGGAAACAAATATTCTGGGCTGTACTCACCTGAGCCAGGAACTTTTAATGTTAGAATTTTTCACCTTCCCAGAGGCAATGGATTCTTGGCTCATCCAAAACACTTGAGACAATTATCAGGCACAATGCATCTCCCTGAAGGTTTTTCTCTAGCAAGAAGCAGCTTGTGCAACCAAGTCCCATTCTACTTCTGTAGCAAATAATAGGAATAAAAGTAATACTTCACACCTTAGGAAAAACATGGGATAATGGTTAGAACAGGGCTGTTGGCAGGGGCCCAGGCTCTCCTTGGATTGCCTTTATGATCCCTAACCAATGTCTTTAACCCCTCTTTCTGTCTCTATTTTCTTTTCTGTGCTGTGCTAGCTATTTGTAACTGCAAACTTCTAAAGTCAGTTGTAGGTTTGTATTGTGAGATGGTCTAAGGGCATGAGGAGCTAACCATAGGCTCAGCTGCAAAATAAAAGAGTGGTGAACAGCATTTAGTGGGAGTAATCAAGCTGTGAAATAAGAACAGTATTCTCCAGCCTGTGACATTAAGGTCAAAAGAATATTTCTCCATTCAAAAATTGGCATCAGGGAGCTCACTGTTAGCACTGAATGGATATGAGAGTTGTAGTGACCTGGGCTTCATTACCAATCCTCCTTAAAGAGGAAAAAAAGGGGAAAAAACAGAAATACTTTGTAAACTTAGAGAAATTCTCATTTAGAGAAGACCTAAATTCACTCTGAATTTGATGTAATTACTTCAGCCTTACAGTTGTGTGATCAAAAGAAAGTCATGAACTGTGGTTCAGCCTATTTCTGAGCTTGCCCAGCCTGATGTCCCCATCCATCAGCACAACATGCAGAGCCTTTAACTCAAAACCTGATCTGATCTTTTCAACACAGAGCCATGTCTATTATATTCCACAGCTTCATTAGCATTAATAAATTCAATCAATACTTCAGTAAATAATGAAAGTCAATCATGTTTCTTATTCACAGCCTCTGAAGGAACTCAGTACTGTACTGGTGACAGACACAACTTTAGGAAGAAGCCTTTAAAGTATTTGCAGACAAAGTAGACAATTTTATATTTTTTTTCTTTTTAATGAGGCAATTCCTGAGATGGTAAGCCATTTATGAGGCAGAGAATTTTCATGGTAACTTTAGTGTGTGCTTTGTTTCTTGGGCTGAACTCAGGAGCACTGTGCTGCCCATGCATCCACCAGCACTTCTGGAATTCCATCTCCTTGCCACAGGCTTGAATTGGAGCTCATGGAAAGCTAAACATTGCTAAAAAGTCAAGGGGAAGAACACATCCCTATGCTAAGACATAGATCTTCCACAGTTTATTTATCATTAACCAAAAGTGCTTTATAGCACTGCATAGAGGTTGCCATAAAACAACATTTTAAGGCTCTCTCAACCATATTTCAGCCATAAATGTCCTGTAGATACAGGAAGGAAAACTACCAAGGTTCAATATTATCATCTTTATTACAGATGACCTCACTATTGTGCTCTCCATAAAGAAAAAATATTAAACCATTAAAATAGTCTGAATCCTAAATTAATACAGGTTTACTACTCATATCTAGATCTAAATGGCCTTACTTGCTGAGTAATTATTTTTCTAAGAAAATTTTGTTGACAGCCTCATTAACAGTGATCAGACCAGAATAAATGTTACCTCTTCTACTAAAAATGTGACTTCCCTGGCAGAGTATCCCATATATCAGTACACATCCATCAGGGATTCCATTCTCAGTGAAGTTTTATAATGAATGCCACATTAAAAACCAAGACACAAATTAATGAAAATTCAGTCATTGCACTATGTTTTACAAAGCCTGAACAGCTGAAACAGCTATCCTGTTCAATCCAGAGATTTCTATTCCCTTTTTACACTACTTCTCACTAGTCCTATTTGTCAGTATGGTTCCATAACACAAAAATATTATTAGAAGCTGTACTATTGCAGCTCATAACGATTCTTATAAAAATCCAAAGGAGACAGTAGAAAAAATAACAATACTTATTGTTTCATTATTTTTTAGAACGAGATGCATATGTTTGATGCCAAAATGTGTTTCTGCTTAACTCATAGCTCTGTACATCCTAAATCTGAAAAAGCCCAAGTTAATTTCTAATGCCTTGGGTCAAAGCATGTTCTCATTTCTGAGACTATTCTACTGCATTATTCCACTAGAACTTCACAGAATTTGTCCAACTTACTGCAATATTCTCACATAAACAGCACATGATTTATGAAGATGGTCAGTTTTACTTGAACACAGCAGATTTAAATCATTAAACTTGCTTTCTTACATTGGAAAAATTCTGTCTGCAAAAGTCATATTTCACAGCAAAGCACTGTTGCTCTGAATATGGTTTCCCATCATAGAGTGCCTTAGAAAGAATTCTCTTGTATTTTCTGTGGAAAGCTCATTTTTCCTTGTTTAGATAATAATGATAGCAGCAAATTAGAGAAAAAATTCTGGTTGGGGAATATTCTTTTAAACCTGTTAAAACATCTTCTTACCCATTTAATTCTTTCTACTAATTTTTTTGTTTCTTCTTTTAGTCCTCTGGAAGATACACATAGAATTTCCTCTTCCAGTAGTGCTGGAGAAGGCACATGGCTGCAGTCACTGTGTGGCTGTGCACACTGCTCTGCAGACAGCAACACATCTCTGTTTGTCTTGGCAATCAGCTTGCAGGAATTTGCCTAAAAAACAGAACAACTCCAGGTCTCACTCCTGTAACAGGCCCCAAGTTATTATTGCCTCTTCTTTTAGCTGTTACTTTTTCCTCAGGTGGGTAATAGAAAAATCAATTACAGAAAGTTTCATTCTTGGGCACGAAACAGGGCTTGGAGAGATATGCAAGCTCTGGAGACAGAACATTCTTATTATTCACCTTGACACAGCTTTTGTACATTGTGCTCATCACAGTTCAATGGTACCTGACAAAACTAATGCCACTTCTCATCCAGCACCAGCTTGTGATGTTAAATAAGAAACTCTGGGTGTGAACGTGCTTTTAAGCACTACAGTACACCAAAGAATGAGCTGTTTTCAGCTAACATTGAGCCACTAATGATTTTAATGAGAGTGCCTTCTGGATTCATATTTTTTTCATAAAATACATCACACTAAAACAAAATCAATGAGAAACATTAATTAGGGCCTTTTTAGACGCCTTCTGTGGTGTTGTTTTTCTTTTGAGAAGCACCAGATGAAGAATGCTGTGCTTTATTTAAGCTAAGTTGTTTGACATTTAGATGAGAGAAAAAAGAGAAAAATACTAACAAACACAGGAACAATTTTTGACAGCTCTTTGTCATGCAAGAGAGAAAAAAGGGGACCGACTGTGAGATACTACTTTGAAGCCCTGGAAATTTGTAATGAAAAATTTAAGATACAAGAGAGGAAGAAAGATGAGCTATTCATTTGGTTCTGCATATATTAACACTTGTAATTCAAACTAAAGGTTTGCTATGTGTTTTCATAATTTTGACTCTAATAAATATCTTGGAGAATTGCTTTGATATTCTAAGATCATGCGTGTAGCTTGCATCCATTAAGAAAAATGGGGAACAATCATCATCAGCCCTCTTGGCGCTAATGAGAAGGTCATTGCTCTTTAATTATCACAGACATGAAACTGAAACATTTCAAAGGCTTTGTGGAACACAGTGGCTGTGGGCAAAGCTGTGTATCTGTTTATAAGTCTGTCTGTCCCAGAGCAAGCAGAGCATCTCCCATTCTGCAGCCTTCCTGCTTTTGTGGATATTAAATTTCTGAGTTTGTAGCACTGTTCCTTGCACATCTGATTAATCTGGGAAATTTAGACCAGCTATTAGCAGGGGCTGAGTGGGAGGGAGGAGGGCAGGGAGAGGCGGGGAAAAAGGAGTAGAGATGTGAGAATAGTAAAATGTTCCTCATCAGGAGGTATTGTGAAATAAGTACCAGTGTGTTGTGTGACCTTATTTCCCACAGTAGGGGTGTTATGAGGAAATAGAAACGGTGAGGTGTTGCAGGAAAATATTAGCAAATTAAAATTTTGTGTCTGGCACTGGTTGTGATCTCACTCATATTTCCAGCCTTGCAGAGGAAGTGACTACAAGGGGAACAGATAGAGTTGAGGCAAACCAGGAGCTGAAATAAAAAAAAAAAATTAAAAAGGCAAATTTTTTCCTGTTGGTTGTGAATTACTCAAAACAATTTCCTCCTACTCTGATACAGAAATAAAACAAATCATTCCCTCACTCCTAATGTTTTTACACCAAACATGTTCTATTGATCCATTAGCTAAAATGCTGCATATTTCTGGATGAAATAGACCATTTTAACTTCAGTAACAGGTGAGCAAACTTGTCTTTCATGGGAGTGAAAGACTGAAGAGTAGGAAACAGGAAGATCCAATTTTGCATACAATTTCCATTTTTTTTAATACAATTTGGAATGCTCCTGCTGACCAGCTATCTTCTCTCTTTTTGCTCAGTTTTCACCTTTGGGAACAGTCCCATTCCCAAAGGCACTGCTGAAATGTGTGGGAAGGGGAGGGGTGGGAAGAGAAAGCATTCAAAATACCAGCAATCAAAAATTGGTCTCCTCTGGATGCTTTGTTTTAATAAAGAGTTATGGCAAAAATGCAAATTTAGCTTCTAAATCTAAAATTCACAGATATTTCTCATAATTAAGAGAGTTTCCATTCGCCAGCTTTGGAAGACTGATACTGAATTTACAATACAAACTGACTTAGAGTTTGGATCTCTAAATATTCATTGCTGGAATCTGATGTGAACATTTCAACAGAGTAATACAGCAGCAAATCTTTATGACAGATGAAAAGTTTGCCTTCCTTCATCTTGAAAGGCAGCTTAGGTGGAATTACATTAGGCAAGGAGGAAATGATTTTCCAAATTATTTCCGATAGAGATTCCAGCTAATTCTCTTCATAGATTTTCACCTTTCTGGGGAAATACAAATACCTTTTCCTCCAGCTGCCAGATGTCAGGCCAGAAAAAAACCTCTGGGGAATTTCAGTGAAATTCCAAGAGGGAAAAACATCACCCTATTTTAAAAGTCTTTTCTAATACTTGACATGCAGAAAGCAAAAGAGAAACTCAAGTCCAAAAGGACCAGGTGCTAAGCCAGTAGAGAGTGGCAGCTATTCAAATTTTATCTGTTCATCTCATAATCCAAACAAAAACACCTAAAACTGGTTAATGCCCTGAAAGCAGGTAAAGTGGCCTAATCCCCAAAGGAGCCAAGGCACCAAGTGATTCTGACTGGAAAAGTAAGATTGCCCCATTAAAAACCAATGTAAACATTTTCCTAGGACCCTTCCCTTGAGATCCACATACATAACTCTGTAAAAAAGATCAGAGTGCCTTTTTCAAAGAAGGGCTTGGGTAATCATTTCCAGAGCCACTAAAGTGTCTTGATGTGGTTGAAGCTGAAGCACAGCTGATGCCTGAACTGAGATATGCATCTGAATGCCCAGATCAGGAAATGTTTCCTGACCTTTCTGCTTCCCTCTCTGCTGAGAACCTGCTCCCCACAGTAATTTGTTGCAGCAGGCAGATGGTGAGCAGAGTGCAGCTCCCAGCAGCACTGCAGATGCAGCCAGGGCTCCCCTCTGACCAGGCTCCACTGCAGCAGAAAAATGGAGTTTAACAGGAGCTGTGTGGCAGTGCCAGCTCAGCCCACAGCTGGAGCTGCTCTGTGACCCCTGGGCTCTCTCTGTCCCCATCAGCATCAAACCTCCAGTTCAAGAGGAGCACAGAATCTCATCACAGTGTCATTAGCTGCTACTCCCATGGCTGGTATTTACAAACCTCTTAATTCTCACCTGTTCTTCTAACTGGGCCCTTTTAAAAGAACCAGAGGGAAAACACACCACTTAGTGGGTGAAATCTGCATGTTATGTCAGAAAAGAGCCTGACCCTCTGTATAGAGGAGTGCTGGCTGTGAGAGGTGCTCAAAGATCATTTCCTAATGATCTCGTTCATGAGGAAAGAGGGACATTAGCTGGATTGCAGGACTCCACGTGAGAAATCTACTCTCCAAACTAGACTGGCAGAAATTCCCTGTTGGGCTTTACTTGTTCTCTCTACTTCTGGGAAGAGCATGGGGAAACTGGCACGTGTGGTCAGGGAATGCAAGCATGAGACTGCAATCTTCTAAATGCATCAGAAATATAAAAAAAAAAAATCTAGAATTATGTAAAAATGTCAAAAGCAAATAATTTAGCTGCTGCAATCCTTGGGCTCTCTCTTGTGCAGAGGCTTAGGGAGAATGGCAGCATGCAGGCTCAAGCTGCTATCACAAAAAAAACCCACATAAATAGGAAGTGCTCACACCTGGATAGAGCCAATTTTCATCTGTAAATCAAGCAGCACAAAAAGCACCAGGGAGCAAGTTTCCTGTTTCAAAGCATTATGCTGTTAGAAATATTTAGCATCTTTCAAATACTTCTCATTTGCAGTATTTTTTATCCTCAAAATACAAAACAGAGGCATAACTTCTCATAACTACATTTTGTTTACATATTTCTCTAGCTTTATACAGCTCAATATTCAGAAATATAGCTACAGAAGTAGGAATTAATTTCTTTTATTCAAATAATTCTTAATCAAACTGCCTTCTTTGTTTATTTTGACTTTATTGTATCTCTGGCATCTTATATGCTCTGCCAAATGTTTGTGTTTTTTGGGCTTTTTTTTTTTTTTGGTCTTTTTATGTCTTGATCACTAAGGTGTAAAGCAAATTGAATTAATTTAAAAAATTTAAAATTTAAATTTTTAAAAAAATTTTAAAACTTCTAAAAAATTAAAATTGTTCCTTGTGGCACTTGCTTTTTTTCCCTACCTCCTTTTACCCTGAAGTGATTTACTTCACAATTACTTTTTTGCCTTTGGTACCAATGCACTTTAGAAAGAAAAATAAGTGATCAGTTCATGTAGTAGATCCCTTCACAATATTTACAAAACTTGCATGTAATTAGGAAAGCCCTTTGTGCAGCACTGTATCAAAACACAGAAGGGAAATGAAAACAGAAGAATGCTAACAACATTACAGGATGAAAGATTATACAGCAATTTTTAACAGGGAAGCTGCATGAGCTTTTGACAGGCAGCAGGTGGGAATTTGTTATTATTTCAATCTCTTAACAATGGAAATGCCACACACTGAACAAATGGCTTCCTACTCAAGTTTCCTATGGCCCTAAAGCACCTCTCTCCTTCTGCCACTTACTAGCAGCCCTTCTTGTTTCTTCTTCACCTCCATTTACACACAACCCTGAAAGCAGCATCTATATGGAGAAGAATACTTTACCTCCCAAGCATTTGCCCTTTTTTATTGTGCAATCCCATTTCATTGTTCTAGAGAGCACAGGGGATGAAAGTGAGGGGTGGCTGCTCAGTTCAGCCCCACTGCTGTCACTAGAGCCAAGGATCTTGGCAGAGACACTCCTGGGAGGCACAGCATGCTTCTGGAACTGAGCTGGCAGGGGAGGAAATCAGAGAGAAATATCACAGGTACAGAGAAAGTGAAACGACCTGGAGGCACACAGAGCTGCACAGAACAGGGCTCTGATTGAGAGCATCTGAAAATGCCAGCAATGAGCTCCAATCTGCCCTCTGGGAGCAGCTTTACACAGAGACTCAGAGGTTATTCTGCATTTACTCTCAGGGTTAGCTGGTGGCTGAAGTAGACAAACACACTAGTTAAAGAAATTCAGCTCCTGCTCCATAGGTATCCTGAAAAAAAAGAACTGCACACACTTTTTTAGAAATAGAAACACCATGAAAGTTCATGAAAATAAGGCTGCTGGAGCTGTAAGGCAGTGGAAAACCTGAGCATGAGGCAATGAATTCCTAGGCCAGTGGGGGCCTAAGGGGCCAAACCCCAAACTCTGCACCCATTAATTTCATGCCATTGGCTTCAATAGGGCCACATCCCATAATGATGAGTGCTACTCCTGGTGAGGTTGTTTTTATGTTGTGTTAACACAGTGTTAAGCCAGTTGTTTAAAACTGCTTTGCAGTAATTAAGTAATGGCAGTTACTGTTACATGTGTTTATTAGTGAAAAATAGTAAAAGACTGTTGCTTTTCTGCTCTTTATATGTGGCCTTAGGGACTCCACCTTTTGTAGTCCCCAAAGTCCCCTCTCATTACTGGACTAAACTTGCTCATAAAATAGGGGATAAAGGAGTTTGTTTATTTTTTTTTTTTTCCAGTGGGGTGGGAGCTCAGCTGAACCTGAACATCTCCAGCAGCTGCTGATTTCTTGGAATGGGAGAGGCAATCCTTCCAGGGAGGGATTTCTGTGCCATTCTCCTCTCCCCTTCATGTTGGAGCATCACTGGGACACAAGAAGAGAGTACCTGCCTGCTGCAATTTTCCTCCTGCTTTGTTTCTCTTCAAGAGCAAGGCTAGAATCAGCTGTGACTTATTAAATGAAATATCAGAAATCTGTAACACACAAAAAAAAGCATGGGGCTGTCCTAAGGCAACACTCACAAATGTCCACAAAGGTCACAAAACCAAAATCCAAATCCACTTTTAGGCAAAACAAGCCTGATCTTCCACTGCCACACACCTCATGGATTTCCTTAACAGAAATGTGAGGTTGGCAACACAAAAAACTCCACATTCACCATTCTGATATTTGCTCACTAGACAGAGAAAACATGGAGAATCTGCCTGAAACCCAAAAATGTGAAAAATCTGCCTGAAACCCAAAAATGTGGAGAATCTGCCTGAAACCCCAGCTGTGAATGCAATGATGGCTGTTCAAAGCACCTCTTATGACAAGTGCATCATAAAAAACAGGAACCACAACTTATGCCCCACAAAGGATAACTACATAGATTGCTGTGAAACATTCAAGGACCTGTGAATCAAATTGCTCCATTTTCCACTTAAAAAGGAAGTTCACTTTTCATTTTTCCAGTTTTTTTCCAACTTCTACTAAGCAATACAGACTTCAGTTATAACTCAGATAACATGATCCATACAGTTATCCCATCTCAAAAGGAAGGTTCTTTAAACTCACATATATATTCCACATCATTTTTTCAGTTTACATATAAATATCTTCTATCACTCCAGCTTTCACATATCTTGCCAAGGAGAACTTCAGCAATCTTGGAATAAAAGTCTGTCAAAGATGAGATTTGCCTAAAGGTAGCCTTTTCAGCAAGCTGAGTAACATGTCATAGTCACAAGATCCTGAGATGATTTTTCTGGTCAAGAAAAATCATTGTCCCATAATACTAAGGCACCAGTATTTTAAGGGATTTGTCACTTGTTTTAGCTGAAATGCTGCAAGTAAGTAAATCCTCTGCATGTCTGACTTTAAAAATTCAGGAGGAAATAGTCTTGAAGATTCTTGTTAAACTGTTTTCTTTCTTCTCAACTCCTTATTTGAAGCATATTTTTAATTATGCATCATTGCCCACACATAAATTCATTTATGTATATTAATTTTTGCTCCACTTAGCAGAGTGGTCACTTAATTAAATGTCTTCAGTTGTTTTAATGAAAAGAAAAAAAAAAAAAAGGATTTAACAGAATGTGTAACACTATACATTTAAACATACTATTTGTTGCCTTTATTTCAGTCCATTTGTAACACTGATACTAGGACATTTGTGGAACCGATATTAAAAAGTAATATACTTTTCTAAAGCCCCCAGACTGTTTAGCAGATTTTTAAATTGAAATCAAAATTATACAGATTTTTCATTCTGATAATTTTACCAATTCACTAATTCTTTAATCTTTACAGGTCATTGAACAGCTTCACATTAATGAGATGTAGTTAAGAACAAATTTTACAGTTTTTTCTCTCTTTTTTTTTGAAAAATGTTGCATATCGTTTGCAAATTAGAAAGAACTTGTTCCATTTATGGTACATTTATTTAAAATAATCGAATGCATGAGAGCCAGCTGAACACTGTGTGCAATGATGCTTTAAAACAAATTACCATTTATTTATAAGGAAGAAATAGACTTTTAAAAAGCTCACAGACCGCATTTCATTATTAATGGTGCTCTCCATGCAAAACTGATTTCTTTCAATAAGATACAGAAACAGGAGAAAACTCAAAGTAAAAGCAGGAAAGAAAGCTTTTCTTGGGGACATGCACACTTTACACATTAGAAATTTCTAAAATGTGACCAAAAACTGATGGCACCTGAGGTGCACGTTTGAGGAATTTCAGTGGCAACTTCTCTGCAGCTGCTAGGCAGTCTCAACACAGTAGATAATGTATTTAGGAAGTCAGATTAGTCCTTATCAACATGCAAAAAAAAAAACTTCACTTTCTTCCAGTGAGCCCAATGCATTCAAGAAACACTTCTAACATCAGATGCCTGAAAGGATCAATATTTCAAAATTATTGTAGACTGTAATTTCATGCTGCGGAAACAGTGTAAGGTAATTACTTGAGCTCAAGTATGTTAAATTACTATTATTGTCTTCTCAATTGAATAGACTCTTTATCTTTTTAAACAGCAAGTTAACCACTGTGGGTTTCTGGGCCAGGTTTGATGCACAGACACGTGCACAGCACTCATGAAAGTCAGCTCTCAGTGCTGGCTGAGAGGTCCATTGTTATTCACTCCAGAAAAATCAACTTCCTGAAGATTAAAGCCACATGTCTTAGCTGAATATTCTGAATGCTGTTCAACTATTCTCTAGGCTTGCTCTTAAAAGCCTGGAAATTGTGCATTTGACTCCCTCTGGAAGTCGAATGAAAAGCATTTCAGACTGTTCATAAACAACTATTTCATTACAGAAGATCAGCAACCAGAAAAAAAAAAAAGGAATTTTGAGGGGTAGGTAGCAAGGTTCATCTTCTTTTTTAAAAGAAGAGTAGCTGAAAACTTTAATCCCATCAGTCTCAGGTATAATTTCTGCTTATTCATCCACCTGCACTTTAGTTCCCTCTTTCATGTCTCATGAGCTAGAATCTGACCTGTGGCTTTACAGCTCAATATAAAGGAGTACCACAATTTCTTAGCCAATTTTAACACTAGTACAGATGGAACCATAAAAAAAAAAAAAAAAAGTCTGTTAAATCAGGTTTTGAAAGAGTTCAGAAAATATTTTAGTTTCAAAAAGATATGAACTGTTTGACAATAATGAGTATGCACCTGATAATTCCAGAAATCTCTTTTATAAAGGGTGATGACACACATAAAGCCTAGAACCACTGCTGCTAATGAGATTGCTGTTAACAGGCAGCAATATCAGTGCCTGACTGCAAATTCCTATCTGGCCACTGATCTGACAACAATTCCAAATGACTCATTAGTGATCTTCACTTCAGGAGGTGCTTTGTAAAAACCTGAGCTAATTCCTCTTCTTTCATTGAAACAGCTATTTGCATGAATCCTGAAATGCAAAAATTTGAGCTTCTCTTTAGCTGCCAGCTATTGTCATTGATGATATTTGAAGGTTTCTAATAAGCTTCCTCACAAAATTTCTCAGCAAAGAAAACCACAAAGTTTCAGCTCCTGGGGCCTGTTTCCAGCTCTGCAATCACTCCTGATGACCTTGCTTTCCTTGCCTTTTTTTTTTTTTTTTTTAATTATTATTCTGATTTTTGCCTCTTGCAGCTTTTGGGAAATGACACAGTCTCTACATAAATCTGCTTATTTTAACACAGACTTCTCACAGTGAAGAGCCACTGAGATGAGGCTCCTTTTCTGTCCCTTTATTCCCTGTCTGACCCCCAAATGGAGCAAGGAGAGCCTATCCTTGTGCCAGCTGTGCTGCCAGCTGTGACCATGGTGCACATCATGTTCTCAGCTTCTCTGGCAACACCAACCAGCCAGAGCCTTGGGGGCCACCTGTAGCCACCATTTGGTAGCCACACAACTGCTCCTTGCACCATGGCAGTAGCCAGCCAGCCCAGGTGCTGTCCCTGGTTCAACTTTCCACCCAAGCAATGTAAAGTGCAAATTCAGGCATGTCAAACCAGATCTTGAAATTTGCCAACATAAGTAAGCATGAAAACCGTGCTGTGCATGAATCTGTGGTTTACTTTAAGCATGTGTGTATGCATATAAACTCTTATTTATTTTATTTTCCAGGTAAAATAATGGCAGTGTCATCTTGTGGTTTAAGAGAAAAATACCACTTTACCAAATGGTTAAATAGCCAAAGTACTTGCACATATTGATCCTTCCTTTATTCCCTGCAGATATTAGTTATTGCAGAGTTTTGGGGCCAAAGGAAAAATATGTTTCCAGTCATTTGCCGCTGAAAGCTTACAGTCTACTTTGTAGGACCCATATTAGTGCCTTTTTACCTAAGGAAAATCATTAGAGATCTTCCACATCTCCTTTGTGAAATCTGTGTGCTTCTGCTTCACTTCTCAATCCAATTTAACTTGTACATCTATACTATTTTAGCAGTTGGTACCTTTATCAAACACGGGAAAAAAATAAGAGTAATATACGATATTTAGTTTTAAACTAAGTTTAAGACATGAATAAAAATACCTTTTCTTCAAAGCTTAAAAGAGACCCCTTCATAACCACTGTTGTCAGATCACAGAAGATGGGACCTAGACATCTAAACAAGAGGTTGCAGATGCCAACTTCATTTCTCAAGTGACTAAACCAGACACATTAACTCAGCTGGAACAAGAGAAAGATGCCTTCCTTGTCCCAACAAACCTGCTATCATGAGGGCTGTGGATACTGCGTGCTCAATGTTCTATGTGAAAGAATGAACAGCAAAAGCTTTCAAAATTTAGTCAGCTGTAAATGCATACTGTTCCTTGAACTTAAGATGTAAGCTCCCCTGAAAGTTGGCCTTTTAAAAAGTTGGAGAGCTGTATTTGAAAAATGAAGGCACAGCACATATAAAATTTCCGTATTTTTAGAGCAAATACAAAAATTAATACATCATAATCATGTTAAAATGAGATTTTTCAGTATACTTCTAGTTGTACTAATTTGGTGTTTAAGGATGATCTGTCAATGCTTTAAATTCTGCCTATTTCAAAAAAACAAACATTGATTGGTCCCAGTTCTAACAGTTATCTTGAATTTCAGTGTATTTGTTATTTCTTCCAGAATGACATACTTTGAAAGCAGCATTCATTTAAAAAGTAACAAAACACAAAACTCTAAATTCATGGTAGGACAGAAAGGCTGGAAAGCATTAACTAAATACACAGATAAAATTTCGAAAATATATTCCAATTGAAATAAATTATCTTTCCCACAGTAGTTATTCCAAAGCAAAATGGGGTTTCTTTCATGGCAGAGCAGCCACACAGGGACAGCAGTTAGGAAATGGCATGCCACTTCACATTTTTTGCAAAGTATCTTCAGTTCTTTATTCTCATGTAGATTAGACCTACACCTGGAAATAATGGAGAAAGCTGTCTAGACCCTCAGAGGTTTTTGGTTTATTTTTTTTTTCCCAATCAAGATTTCTTAGAGGTCAGGACAATTTTGGCCAGACCTAGGTATGAAGAATTTTGGCCATTTCCTAGGCTGGCAATCAGCTTGCATGCCAAGGATGGCTGGTGTTCCTGAACTTCTTTTCTACATTTTCTTTTCAGTCCTACACAGCAGGGACATGGGGCTGGATGAGGACACATGCAGCAAGATCCCATCCTTTCCATCAGCTCAGGATCAGCCAGCCCAGCACCTCAGTGTCCCTGCCAGCCCCTCTGCTTCTCACAGCACGACTCACCCTGGTCCTTGACCTGCACAGGAATTTCTGTTCCACACCCCTGGGCACTCCTGACCCAAAGCTGAGAATTCTTATCCCAAAGCTGAGCACCCCTGACCCAAAGCTGAGCTTTTTTTTCTCCACTGTTCTGGGAAGTTCCTTGCTCAGGAGCTTTGCAAGGGGAAACCTTTCCAACAGGACCCAGGACCCACTCTAAGTGTGTGCAAAATGTGAATTACTGAACTTGCCTCACTGAGGGTAAATCATGCAGCTCTTTCTGAAGCACAGCACACACCCAGGTCGAGTTTAGTTACACAGGCAGCCTGCAGTACATGGAAATAGGCCAGAGCCAAAGTGGATGGTAATAAAGTCAATGGCATTTTATCAGACACCATAGCTAGGGGCAGAGTATGATCCAATGTGTACATTTTGAAGAGAATTCTTTTAGAAAGCACTTCAGAGGAAATAAAACAAAACCAGTTTGTTTTCCTTGATAATATTCAGTCCATGCAGTACAACTCACAAGAGACCAATAAATGATTGTTACTGGAAACTTTGAAAAATCATTGCAAAAGAAAACATTTATACAAGTTTATGGATGCTTCTGAAGTATGGCTGATATTTTCAGGTCCAAAAGGGCTGTAAAGAATCAGGATATTACACACAGCAATGCTGATGGTCTTTATTTATATTGAATGCAACACAGTTTGCTTTTTGCATATAGGAAAGGTTAATATTATACTGAACAATGTTTTGATTCCAGTCTAGTGAATTTCTTACAGAAACACTAAAGATCACTTGGATTAATAACAAGAGTAATAAAAATAGCCCCCACTTTATAATATGAAGATAAACATATGTATTTGTAACGGGAAAATGTGTTTTGTGGGTAAGGTATAAAATTTAAATCCTGGCAATGAGGCTCAGGGAAAGGAAAAGAAGCCCTGAATGGTCACCCAAAACTGGTTTTAGTCCCTATATTTGCTTACAGCACAAGTCATTTTCTTAGGTCATTTCTGGTTCAAACTTTCTACTGAAGATATTTAGATAATACTTAGAGTAGGGCTGCAGCAATATTTTAATCATAATGTGATGGATCTCAGTGCAGCTTTTCAGCCATATTTGAACCAAGTTTGCTAAGTTCATAAACCTTTTGGTAAAACTGGGTCAAGTCTAGAATGAACCCAGATTGATTTATGGCCTTGCATTTTAAAAAAGGAAGCATCTTGTTATCTTCAGAAAGTTCAAAAATTAAATAATTGTCTCAATATTATAAATCAATGGGATGCCCTATTACAAAATAATTTACCATGTTCTGTCTATTCAGCTTTGAAAAGAACACAGAGAAAGATCTGCACTGATGATAGGACTAAAAACCAGGCAACAGTCAAGATTGCAGTTATAAAAATGCATCTACAGAAGGAGAGCTTGAAATATTAGAAATATTTTTTCAGAGGAAACAGAAGGGGAAGCGGGAGGGAAGATGCTGGGGTACTGCACTGAACACAGCCTGGGGGATTTCAGATGTTCCCATGTCCACTGGCAGTATGAGAATAAAGATTGCAAAAATATTCCTCTTAAAGTGTAACACTTTTTAAACTGTAATTTCAAGTTACTCTTTTTTTAAATCTTTTTTTTTTAACAGCATATTATAAATAATCCGTAGAATTCATTTTTACAATGAAAAATCTTAGTTGGTTAGGGAAACTACAAGTGATTAGATTGAAAATCTCAACAATATAAACCACGATGATTAGCACAAAAACTGATTGGCTAAAGAGGTGAACCTGATTCAAGACAAAACAAAACTTACCTCTTGGACAGGTTGCCCTTTGTACCAAATAATACCACTACTGTTATTAATGTAAATTTTCCCATTATTAATTCAGCATTTTTATTTCCCCATTATGCTACTAAACTTCCAATTGATTTCAATTAAGATTTTTAATTTAATTTTTCATTTCAATTTTTATTGATAAAGGATTGCTCTGAGGTTAATAATCTGCAAAGAGTGTGTGTGTGTTCTTCAGCACACAGGGTTCCAACAGAAGCCTGCAGGACTGGAGAAGGCACTTCATTCATGATTACTTAGATACACCTCCTTGCTTTGGAGCTATCAATAACCTCTTTAAAAATAAAGATATCATAGCCAGATAATTCATTTCATTCTAGCAATAATTGATCTTTATCACTGCATACCACCAGAGCAGTCTGGATACAATCTAGGAGCTTCACTAAAGTATTTGCATAAATCATCATCATGGAGCCCCTCTAGGCATTTGTTGGGTTTGAAGTAACTAAGATGCAAAAAAATCCTCTTTGACTAATAGTCAAGAGACAGCAACTGACACCAATCGATGTCTGTAGCTGAATCAGATGCAACAGATTTCTCCAGAAGCCTGGGCAAATACAATCTGGGGACGTGGGGAGAAATCAGGAATGGCATTGGGAACATGAAAGAGAAGTAAGGATGTGTTTGCTGAAAGTATTAGAAGGGAGTGGAAAATTATGCGAGGATGCCAAACAGTATGGATTAACCAGAGCAAGCCAGAGGAGATCAGAATTCAGTTTCTGTGCTCAAAGCAGCTTTTATGCTTTCTTCTCCATCTTCCTCTGATGCATCAGAGATTGACCACAACTACAAAGAACATCTTAGGTGAAGGTGGACAGCTCTTAGACTACACAGAATACTAATTTTCCTCGACACGTAGCTCAAGGTATAAAAACCAATAAATTAAAAGCCTCTGCTCTGTAGAGAGCCACGTTAGATCATCAAACCATTTCTCTTCTCCTGATTCTAGATGTTAATCATGTGCTTTAGCCACTTTCCTGTCTGCTTCATTCACTGTGGCTGTGACACCTCATGTACTGGGTGTGGAGAATGGGGGCACTCAGAGCAGCAGCAAGAAACATTAAGGATTTTAATTCCATCATGCACCAACATCCTTCCATTGCCTTGAATATTCCTGCAGTGTAAAAGCCAGCATGCCACAGGTTTAAGCATGAAGGTTAGAGTATTTAGATTTACCAAATATGAACCTGGAGGAGGTATCCTGCCCAATACTTCCTTAGTGTTTGTGGTCATCTTTCCCAAAACCTTGGGTTGTTCTGGTTGCTGTAAAAAGCATTGGCTCCAGGTTCACAAAGCCCACAAAATATTTTTACCTTCCTCCCAACAGAACAAGGGGTTGGTAACAATCTGAGATAAAAAAA